>OLKM01000062.1:401109-491109 GCA_900291075.1 Melanogrammus aeglefinus
TTCAACATGTGATCCCTGGGATTGTACGTACTCTGGCTACAGACTGTGGATCCATGTTTCTTGGAATGGTGCCATTGAAATGTGCATCTAGTGCTCGGTGAATACGTGACTCTCTGGCTCTGCCTTTTGATCTCCCCCCGTCTCCCCCGTCTCCCCCCCCTACATCCTGCTTCTCTCGGCAGCCAGGGAAGTGTCCAGGTGATGGAGCTGCCGCAGGAAGCCGGCGTTGGGCAGGATGTTCCTGTGGCTGCACACGGCCTTGATGGCGTCGACCAGAGACAGGCGCTCTCGGATCATGAGGAAGGCGAGGACCAGGGCAGCCGAGCGGCTGATGCCCCGGGCGCAGTGCACCAGCACCGTACCTGAGGGGGGAGCGCACAGGTCAGGGGTCAGGGTCAACCTGTGTGTGTGTGTGTGTGTGTGAGCCTGACCTGTGCCTTCTCGTACATGAGGGGGAGAGCGCACAGGTCAGGGTCAGGGTCAACATATGTATGACCCTGAATTGTGTGTTAGGGGGAACGCACAGGTCAGGGTCAACGTGTGACCCTGACCTCTGCCTCCCCTTACCTGAGGGAGGGTACACAAAGGTCAGGGTGGTCTTATTTAGGCCCAATCCCATTTCTTCCCCTTACCCCTTCCCCTTACCCCTCTCCCTTACCCCTTCAAAACAAGGGGGAGGGGGAAGGGGAAGGGGAAGGGGTAAGGGGTAGAAATGGGATTGGGCCTTAGACTTGGGTGTTACGCCTGTTCTCATTGGCTGTTTAATGTCACTCATCATAACGAGCAGCATGTTATTTAATCACATCAACATGTCAAGCTGTTGAAACAGCTCTCTTAAACGAAGACGTAAAACAACTACATATCTGCGACATATGAAAGGCATGAAAGCGCCTTGGGACCGTGGACCTTCACAGGACTTTCTCCAGTTTATTCCCAGCGTCTGTGCTCCACCACGCTTTGCGTTATAAATATGGCTGCCTCGTGCCCACGGGCCTACCTTCTTGGGCCAGGGCGTCCTGGATGAATTCAGCGGCGGGGTGGAAGAAGGGGCTGAGGTCAAAGGTTTTGTGGTCCGCCGCCTCCACCCCATAATAGACGATGCCGGTGTCGTCATAATAAACCGCCCCGGTGTCAATGTGCTGGGGCCCGTCTGCGGCGTTCAGCACATGCGTCACCCCCAGGGCCCCTAGGAGCCTCTTATCCTTGGCGGTAGCGCTGAAAACAGCCAACACCACAAAATCAGAGGTTTAAAATAACAAAATACAAGTTGCGTAATGTGACCGAGTTGTATTTATTTGCTGAGGGTTCATTCATCGGGTTGGGTTCACAACACAGGGTCGCTTTAGTGAAAGCGACCCGGTCAGATGTCCCACTCACACGTCTCCGATGTAGAGGCCGGGCCAGACCTGGTTGGCGGGGCTAGGGGGACGTCTGTTCTTCAGCAGAAGGCCCAGCAGGTCGTGGGTTTGAGGGGTCTCGTGTCCCGGCTCCTCCCCTTGGCTCATGACAGGCTCCCTTCAAAATGAATGGATGTGGAGACGGTTCTGAAGCCGGAGCCGTGTTGTATTTCAACGATTGGAAAAAGATACCCAACCGTTGGATAACTCACCCGAAGAAAAGTACTTAATTTTTTTTCCAAGCAAATGAGTTTCCACGGTTGAGAGAAAAATTGAAAAAAATAGTTGCCTGTAAATTGGTGTCCTTCTGTCCAACAAAAAACACTTTCAGGGTTCGCTATGTTTTGATCAATTCCTCCTACAAAAAAAAAATCCCCTGCTTTAACTTTTACAATGAAACTTAGCTCCACTTGGCCGTTTGTTTTTATAAAGGGAGCGAGCAGATATGAAGGTTGCTCAAAGGCAGAGCACTGGCCTGTCTGAAGGGGACAGCTGCGCCTCCATATGCAGGGGTGAGCGGGGGTGGGGTGAGGGGTGAGCCGGGGTGGGGTGAGGGGTGAGCGGGGGTGGGGTGAGGGTGTGAGCGGGGGTGGGGTGAGGGGTGAGGGTGGGGGGGGGGGGGGGAGCAAGCTATTTTTTCCACACTTGACTGTGACACAAGCCAGAGTGCATGTGTTGTGACGACTCACGGCTCGGTACCGGTGTTTCCAGATGTCTGACTATATATAGTCACGCACTTTCACTGGCCAGCATCAAGCGCTTTAATTACCTGGCACATTGTGCTTGGGTATAAAAGCACGTAAACGTTCGTCTTTCGCCGACGGGGTTCATATTTTTTTAATTGCATCACATTCAAACTGGCCTTTTAGACACTGCCTTTAATCATTTATTCATTTATGATAATATTGTTTCAACAAGCCTTTTTCATCATGAGCATTAACATTTATGTCCACATCGCAGGTATTAAACTATCAAATACATTTGGAGACAATTATTCTGAATAACAAACTGTACATCATACTTTAAATTCTATGCATATACTTATTTATATTCATATATTCGTATCATAATCACTTTTATATAATACTACCATACTATAATCATGATGGGAGTGCCAACTGTAGATCCTGAGCATGAATATATATATATAGAGTATGTTTATGTGTATATATATTCACATTATATATATATATATAAATGGACACACATATACTGTATATATTCATATTATACATATTTTTATACTATTATACATATTGTACTCTATAAGTACTCTAGTTCTTGAGAATGTAAATAATATGAAAATATATATATATGTATTCATGTTATATTTGTACTCTATACGTACTCTAGATCTTGGGTGTGAATATAACAGTATATAACAGAGTGTTCCTCAGCTCCGGGCTCTGCGGGCGTGGAGCTCTCGGTCCAGCGCTCGGAGCTGCTCCAGGAAGCCGGCGTTGGGGCTGATGTTGCGTCCGGCACTGACGGCTCTGATGGCGTCGGCCAGCGTCAGGTTCTCGTGGATCATCAGGTAGGCCAGCACCAGGGTGGAGGAGCGGCTCTGGCCCATCACACAGTGCACCAGCACCTTGGCTGACGGCCAATCGTAACACACATGGTGTTTACTTTCACTTTCACTACGGTTGTTGTTGTTGTTCATTTATTCAAACTTTTTAATGAAATACAGAGTTGATTCCCATAACATTGTTAATCTACAGGATCCATCCAGTTTGTATCCAGTTTATATAGAAAATCATGTTTTGATAGAAAATGGGGCCCCTGAGAAAATCACAACCTTGAGAATATCCCCATATGCATATGGTTGGTGTTCAAAAACTAAAAACAGCATGCTTTGTTGTTTTTCATCTGTTTTTCCTTTCAAAACCTAAACTCCAGACCAATAATGCTTCCACCCCTCGTTTCTTCCCAGTAGGTTACAAAAACAGCCCACGTGTCTCTTGTATAACATCGCTGTTTTTATCCTTCTATTCCAACATCTCTTCACTCCTATTTGCAGAGCCCTGAAAGAAACTCCACATCGCAGACGGGCCACCGCCTCAAACCGCTCAAAGTCAAAGTTTTTCACCGGCGTCCCTGCAAATGTTTCTACACATGCTAATCCTCAATTCCTTTATCACGCCCCGAGGATTACAGCCCAGAGGACCGCGTAATTGAACTGTCTTGGTGGTTGTGTATTTCCGCCAGGGGATTACAGTACAGGCCGCCGCACACCGCGGCGCCCGGCCAGCCGGCATGGGGGGGTGGGGGGGAGAGTGTGGGTGTGTGTGTGTGGGGCGGGCGGGCGGGCTGGATGTGGGGGAGTGTTGGGTGGGGAGGGATGTAGCTCACTTTATTACCCCCATGTCAGATACTGCCTTCGCTTTGCATAACGGGAGCAGCAGAAGGCCACAATCGTAATTGTGTAATTTCCATGTCCAATGGAAGTGTTGCTTACAAATTACCAGGGCAATCCATTTAAAACCAATTTCTCTGTCCCACGGTCTTAGCTTATGAGGAGATTACCCTGGGAGGGTTGGCAGGGCGGGCAGGCAGATATTAGCTTGATACATTGTTCCCTGTGCTGGATTTGCATTTTAATGACTAATAACAACACAGGGCTGGAGTAATGGGAGCTGACTGACACGTGTTTCCCCGGATCTCCTAACAGGCGGATTTGTCTTTGCTGCATTAATGTTTCCGACAAGCGGAGGCATGGAGGACTGCTGAGGACACGACGATGATGGAACAGGGAGAGTTTTCTTACCTGTGGGCGTGCTCAGGGCGTTCCGGATGAAGTTGGCCGCCGGGGCGAAGAAGGGGCTCATGTCGAAGGTCGGCATGTCGAACGCCACCACCCCGTGGTAAGTGATCTTGGTGTCCCGGTAGAACCTGGCCCCCGTGTTCACGTTGAACTTCCCGTCGGCGGCATTGAGCACGTGGGTGATGCGGTGGGCGAGGAGGGATCTCTTGTCCTTCGCTGCGTACCTAGCAGGAAAGGAGATCCGGGTCAGCTGCCGATTTCCGAGTGTTCCACTCCCAGCTGAAAAGGTCCAGGGTTTTTGATTTCCCAATGGCTGCCGGAGGCTACTTGTAGGCACACTTGAGCGAGATGGCCTGGCCTCTACCTGCTCATGCATTAAATATATAATCACTGTAAGTTGCTTGGGGTAAAAGAGACTAAAGTGTTTTGTGAGGCACGTGGTCCCTCACCTCCTTGTTGAGATATAAAAGGAATTCCCATGTTGGGAACACCTAACGTTTAGCAATACAGCTCCCCAGAAAACTATGCCATTTTCTACAGCCGCGCCTCAAGACGACAAACACACGAAGAGTCGACTGCCGCAGTGCACGGGACTCACATGTCTCCCACGTAGATCCTGGGTTGGACTTGGTCCAGGTGGCCACTGGCCCCGTTCTTGGTCCACATCAGCCTCTGCAGCTCAGAAGCCTGGGGGGTCTCGTACCTCCCGTTGGTCCCCAAGCCCCCGGGGCCAGACCCACCAGCGCTGAAGCCCCTGGGCATCTCTGTGGTCGCTCACCGCCGTGCCTGGTTCCACGGCCCGCCCAACCCAAAGCGTCGCATGTGGATACGATGGGCGGTGGGTTTTTCAGTTCAGATCCCTAGGAGCTAGTGACAGCACGGTGCTTTAAAAAGCAACAACACCCGCGCATCTCCAGGGGTAAGTCATCATCGTCGGAGGGGCCAGGAATGTGCCCCCACATACCTGACACATCTCGACCCACGTGCATGAGATTGCACATTGGGTTACACTCAGCATGAGGTGATTGGATATTGTGGAAGATGACCTCATCTGACTGCATTAGTGTTTAGTGCTTTAGTGTCTGACTAGTTAGTGGTTAGAAGGACTGTGTAGCAAGGTCTTTAAACAGTGTATTTTAATGTCTTTTGACAATGCTCTGACGTGTTTCCACCCGAGTGATTCATGGAAATGAACCAATGGAGCTTGTTTCAAAACGGAATATCGAGATACATCCCATTTTCTGTTTCTATGCTGTTTATAATATTATATAATATGTATAATATTTTGACCACATACATACACAGGCCCTAACTCACACACACACACACACACACACACACACACACACACACACACACACACACACACACACACACACACACACACACTATAATGTATATACATGTATACAGTTACAGCATGGGCCCTATATGCAGTATATCTTGCTAAATTCATCTCTTTCTAGGGAATAGGATATTTTTTTTTTTATCGTCTCATAAAGCTCCATTCTTTACTTCCTGCCGGCAAGACCAACCTGAGCATCTCCGCTATACACGGAGTGTTGAAGGCTTCCATTATGCATACGGTATACATTTGCATTCGCTCAAGGAAGTGGAGTTATCCTGAGGCCGGGAGCGTTTACATCGCCGGTGTGTGCATTGCATTGTCACTGTAAAGAAAGCGTTGGCAGGTCCCCCCTCTCTCTCTCTCTCTCGGTCCTTGTGGCTCGCCAGTGTAGAAAGACACAAGGTGGTGTACAGGAGCAAGGGGGTTTCAGAGACTTATTGTCACATCCTCCATAGGGATGAATCACTGAGACCGAATCCGTTTCACTGACCTTTGATAAAGCCGTCTTGGCATATGGAGCTACACTCGCACCATCCCGATGGCTTCCAGGCTGTTCCGGAAAGCCTTTTGAACACAAGACTTGTGTATGTGTGCACGTATGTGTGTGCGCGCGTGTTTGTACCCTCCTTTGCTTCCCCCGCGTACACAAGAGAGAGAGAAAAACCTATACATCTTCGCACACTTCCCCGAGTTTTGCTCGCAAGTTGTGTAGCCGCTTTGATGAGTTGAAGAGGCTAGGTGGAGCGCATCGGGGCCGCAGCAGAGGAGCAACACGTGGAGCGGCGTGGTGCACCGCAGGCTGCTCTCCTCGCTCCTCATTGATCAATAAGCACCCGCCTTCCCCCTTCCCTCCCACAGTTAGGAGGCCGGAGAACTGATTTCCCTGGGTGCACATGTTGCGCTGCAACTTTCATAGCCTCCCCGTAGCCTGAGGCTAGCCTGTCCTTTCTGCTCCACTTCTGTGTAATTAAAGATGCTTCGTATCGGAAAAGTGCCCACGGTTACCACAGAAAGGCTAAACAGAAAAATGCTGCTTTTTTTCTTTCTTTTTTTGCTCCACCACTAGTAGGCTTTATCAACTGCTCTGATGCTGATGATATTATGCCACCATGGTGTGGGTGTGTTAAGCCATTACAAGCCGTTTGAAAATGGCCTTTTCCTGTGTTATAGTGACAATCTCACGTGGGAGTGTCCACTGGGTAGGCTGGTAGACTGATCTAACAGTCTAATGGCTAATCACATTCACACCTGGTGGCATAAGGCCAGCCCTTTAATGGCTCTAAAAAGTATCTCTGGGTATTCCACACTGCATTCATGAAAAAGGGAAACCTCTGCAAAGAACTGTCCTTGTGGACATGTTTACCTTTGCAAGGACCAAAACATGTTGTGTAGCATATAGCACACATGCAAGATTGTAATCACATTATGTATGGCAGTGTGCATCATAGTTCAACCGTCTGCCTTCTCCCAGTCTCTCTACATTTACTTTATTTTTCTTCTTTTTAGGTTAACATCTTAAACTCGTCTCAAAGTGATTCGGTCTTCACCGTCTGTTTCCCTGAGAGATTAACCAAGAGTGGGACACTTGGAGCGCACAAATGAAGAATAATAAAAGTTAATTGAATTGTGTGAATGACTACATAGTGTGGCAAAGGCAGATGTTCACCATGCTTCCAATACCATAAATGATCCCAGTAAAAAGTTTGAACAGTTAACTTGAATAATAAAAGAGGTATTTTTAGGTCTGAGTTAGGTCTGGAGCTCAAGTCTTTTCTCTTCTGAGCTGCATCGATTTTATGATTCATCAAAAACATCTGAGCACAGCGAACATTAAATACAAACAACAAATTAATAGTCGAGTGTCCTCTTAATAGTTCTGGTCCATTTTGTTGTCATACAAAAACACTGTGATCAACGCTAGATCATTGTACAAAATGAAAAACGGCAATCCATGGCCCCAGTATTCCCCCTCAAAGTGTTTCCTCATGCGCTCTTATCGTCCGCTGCTGTTGCTTTGTGTGCTCACGGCAGATAACATAGTGCCCAGTAGTGCTCAGACTCAGTGACTAAGAGAGATGCTGTGGGTTTCTCGTGCGCACTGACCACTGAATAAAGAGTTCCATACAAAGCATGTCTCGGCAGGTTGCAGGATGCCGCACGTTCTTTCCTTTCTCTTCAGCTGCAGGTCAAGGTCCAGCAGCAGGGCCAGGAAGTTGCGGTTGGGGTAGATGGCTCTCTTCTCCACCAGGTTCTTCAGAGCCCGACGGAGGGGGATGTGACGGTGGATCATGAGGTAGGCCAGCACTAAGGTGGAGGAGCGGCTTAGGCCCATGATGCAGTGCACTAGAACCTTGCCTAAAGAGAGAGGGGGAGAGAAAGAGAGCGATGGGGGGGAGAGGCAAACAGATTGGCCAGAGGTCTCTTGTTTGACATGGCTGCTCATCTCAAACTGGAGTCCTTCGTTTTCTACTCCCTCAATCGTCCCACTGCCAGCCGAAAAGAGTGTCCACGATTAATTTCCTTTCCGTTACATTTTTTAAGTTTCTCTGTCTCTCTCTGTCTCTGTGTCTCTCTCTCTCACCTTCTCTCTCTGTTTCTGTCTCTCTCTCTCTCTCTCTCTCTGCTCTCTCTCTCTCTCTCTCTCTCTCTCTCTCTCTCTCTCTCTCTCTCTCTCTCTCTCTCTCTCTCTCTCTCTCTCTCTCTCTCTCTCTCTCTCTCTCTCTCTCTCTCTCTCTCTCTCTCTCTCTCTGTTTGTGTCTCTCTCTGTCTGTCTGTGAGAGGACATCCTTGACTTGATCACTATGCTTTGAGACACTTTGGTGGTGACCTCATGATAGACTTCAATTTTGCATGGTGGGACCCCTGACTGCTTCCATCTCCACCCCAGTACTGCCAGCAGCGTAATGACATGAAATGAAATGCCAGCACGGGACACCGAGGGTTGGGGTGAATGGGTTTTCATTAAAGAATTATTAAATGACATGGGGAGAAAAAAATAACTGCACTTGAAAGAAAAATGAAAAGGCATATCTTGGCACTAATGACCTGAAGTCAGACGCCCGTCTAATGCTGTTTTAAACAGAGTACGCATTGCATCCATCAGCGGTTGTGCCGTAATTGAAATAACTCATTCATCCATTGTTGCGAATCAGGCGCCTTGAGGAGCCTTACCATCTGGAGATTTCAGTGCCTTGTGAATGAAATCGGCAGCAGGTTTGAAGTAAACGTCCATGTCAAAGTAGGTGGAGTCATCAGCGGGAATTCCACAATACACAACGTCGTTGCCGTAAAATCTTTGGTCCCCAATGCTGCCTCGTTTGGAATGGGCAGCGTTCAACACATGAGTAATACCTAGTTTCTGCAAAGCACTCCTGTTCTGGGCTACATGTCTGCAGAGTACAGAAAGGGAGTGAGCACATGGACATACATACACACATTAGATATGGAATACTTTATGCACAACAGATTTTTACATGAGTGTAAGATGTTTCATTGTGGATGTCAAACAGACCTGTAGAAGAGCAGCTACTTACACATTCCCGATGTAGATGTTGGGCCAAACCTCATCCACTTGATGAAGCTGTAGATTGCAGGAGTCCAAAACTTTCTGCAAATCCTTCACTGTCATGTACTGTTTATGCTTGTCTTTTAAGGAGGACATTTTTAATTGAATTCGCCCCCTGACTTATTCCAAAGGGGTTGTTGTTATTATTATTATTAAAAGCCCATCCGCCTGCCTGCCCCCTGCGCAGGGTGATCCGTCGGAGCAGGTGTGCTTTGAGTGTCCCAGGACGGCTTCCTAATTTAGTGCTGAACCCTGACCCGGCGTGTGGTTACCAGTGGGCGCTGCAGGGAGGGGGCGGACTACACACCGCTTCAATGATTTTATTCTCACTTATACTTCCTTATTATACTTTCCTTCCTCTATACCCCTATAACTAGTAGGCTAATATGTGAATTAAGCTATAGAGAAACGTTAAACGTTAAATGTTATTGTTGTTGTAAAGGCGCGTTCACTGTCCTGCGATAGCGAGACGGCTCGCAAGAGATGACGCTCACGCTTACGCGTGTTCCAGAACAGCGACCGATGTGCACTGCGTTGGGAATCTAAAAGTTCTTCACAGCAGAGGGGTTTTATCCGATAAAATCCAGTCAGAACTAAACAGAAATTAGTAGGATCAGTTTCAAGTTTGCATGCCTTTATTTCCTTGATGCCTATCACCTACTATCCTTTTGCTTTTATTTATGAGAAGAACGTACTGTAACGCCAATGTATGGAGCGCAACACTTGCCCTTATCTAGAGCTGGATTACCAGTACACAACGTTTAAAACTGAGCAAAGTCATGCCAACAGACGTTACAACGTCAATCAATAGTAAAGTATGTAATATGATGGTTGATTCTTTTATATTGAGTAAAACGTACATGGTACGCCATGTTCATGCACATCACTAGTAAACCATACGTCACCAACTGGGCAACTGTGACGTTATCAAAATATGGCCCCAGTTGCCGAACAGAAGTAGAATGATAAGAGCGTCATGAGGTGTCGTTCCCGAGAACTTTCCGACGTCGCGAAAATGTTTTCCCCATAATTTCCAGCGATGTGAACACACCATTATTGTGTCTATGACATGTAGGCCTACCACATAATACATGAAGAATCCATCCAATCATTCATCCCTCCTCTAGTGCTTGAAAAAAGATGCAGATGACGATTAGGCCGGTCAGCAGTCAAGCGCAGGGCCGACGGACTGCGGGTGTAAGGTAGCAGGCTTGGGGGGTCCCAAGGGAATTCGGGATGGGGCCCATCAGTACCTCTTGTATACAGGGCCCAGAATTTGGTGCTACGGCCCGGGTCAAGCTTGTTCGTTCTTCGCACTGTTTTTTAACGTTATGTCC
Source organism: Melanogrammus aeglefinus (assembly GCA_900291075.1). Classification (NCBI taxonomy): domain Eukaryota; kingdom Metazoa; phylum Chordata; class Actinopteri; order Gadiformes; family Gadidae; genus Melanogrammus; species Melanogrammus aeglefinus. The sequence continues at coordinate 411,521 of OLKM01000062.1, forward strand.
AAAGCACGTAGCTGTTTGAGGAATCCTCTGTTTGGGAAAATCCAGCGTCGTTCTTTGACCTTATGGATGGCGTCCAGCAGCAGGTAATGGTGGCAGATCATCAGGTAGGCCAGGACCAGCGAGGCGGACCTGCTCACCCCCACAGCACAGTGCACAATAACCCTAGCTGGTAAAGACCAACATGACCAAGTTAAACTAAAGCTATACTTTGCACCCATGGACATAAATAGTATATTTTATTCTACAGTCAGGTTCTGAGAAAAATAACATCACAAAGGGGTGTGTAAGCTATTATTTACCACCAGGCGTGTCAAGCGCCTTCTGGATGTAGTCCGAGCAGGGGGAGAAATAGCGGGAAAGGTTAAAAGAGGGAGCGTCGTCCGCGGGCACGCCGAGGTAGTTCACGGTGGATCCATAGAACCGAGTGCTGCCCTGGCAGTGCGCCTTCCCGTGAGCAGCGTTAATGACGTGCGTGATGCCCAGTTTCCACAGACTATAACGATCATTGGCGACTGACCTGTGTGGTAAAGTGAACGGTTTAGGTATTGTATAGGCTGCTAGCATGAATGTATTTCGGAAGCTATTGGGATATTGTTAAATGATAAATAAAAAAAAACAGATAAAATGTAAGAGGAATCACGAGCCTATTGAACTATTATGCACTCTAATTTGTAATCAGGCTTACATATTTCCAATGAACAAGTTGGGCCAAACCTCGTCCGTGTGATTGCCAAATCGTTTTCCTCCATACAAAACTTTCTCCAACTCCTTCACGGTGGGAGTTCCCCACGGATTTCCCGCAGAGACTTTGCTTTCTTCCCGTTGACTGATCATGACTGACCGAGAGGAGTTATAGCTAACCCACCAACCACTGTCCTGAGCCAGTGTTCACTACTGAGTGTTCAGTGAAGTGGTCCAGTGACAACAGGTGTTCTTAGGCTGAAAATAAAACAGTAACCCAATTTCTGACTGCACATTTCTTTGACACGAAATTTCCCATTTTTAGACTGGTTTTGTCTTTAATACAAACATAGAACCAAGGCTATAATATATTTCACAAATGGAATACTTTTATTGAAATTCAATAAAACGACTTAATCTTTTTTTTCTTGCATTCAGTGTTTGTGTTAATGATTGGCTTGGGTTTCTACATGCAACAACACAGTGAAAGGCATCAATCATAACCACAATTGCTGATGTGTAATTAAATCTCAACAGGTATGGCTCTCATAAACTGCAATGCAATATATTATTTTGTCGATAGGGGTCGCAATTGGCAACTAACTACGGCCAAAATTAAATACATTTATTTTGCGCAGCTATTTAAGGCGTTACGGTGTGTTGTCAACAGTTATGCTAACCACAGAAGCCAGGGCGAAATGATGTTCAACACATATATAATCATCACAGTGCATGTTGATACGCTTTCACAAGATTCTTGAGAGATGACAAATATAGCTAGCTTTCCAAACACGCTGTCGCGTTGTCTTGTGCTGCACCAGATTACAGTGAGTAACCAATCCGCCTTAAACATGCTTATGTCTGCTAGGTAGTTCAAGCTAGTGAGCATTAGCCACTTAGCTGTCTGGATGGCCAACGCAATAGAAGAGATGTGGTCAGATACACTAAGGATTATCACTTCATGACCCTTTTAAGTGAGTTATTTCAAGCTTGACGTTTATTAGCCGTAGCTTTTTCCGTAATGTCACTAAAAGCTTTTCCAATTAGACATATATTTGTCAATATTTGTGCAGTTCTTTATAACAGAATAACAAGATAATCTTATTTCCTTTCAGAATTATCCGTCTGCATATTAGGGGGACGTATTGTGCAATTGACACACAATTAATTGTTATAATAGCTTATCATTTGATTATGCAGAGGTCATATATTTATTGTCATGCAGTTAGTAAGGCCCAATTACAGGAAAATGTAGCCATGACATGCAGAAGTAGGTTCTTAGGATTCTTCCCTGCCTGTTTACTTAATTTAGCAATATGAATAGTGGGCGTGGTTCCCATTGTGCAAACTCCTATGATTGTGCAAACGTCTTACTCAAGCAAAAGCACAAATTTGCCTTTCCTGACTCAGAAGTGTTCCTATGCTCTATAAATAACTGCTACTCCGACTTTTCCAGCCGTTTTGTCTCTAACATAATCTATACACGGGTGAGGTACCTTTTTTTTTTTTTTTGGAAATTTTATTTCAGATTTCTATCATCATTAATGTGTTGAACATCTGATCCCTCCGGCAGCTCTCGGTGTGGAGGAAATGACCCAGCTTAGCGTTCGCCGCTGGACCACCAAGCATGTCGCCCGGTGGCTGAAAGAGGAGGGCTTCTGTGACTACGTGGACCTGCTGTGCAACCGGCACCGACTGGACGGCACCAGCCTGCTCAGCCTCAGCGAGTATGACCTCCGCTCTCCGCCCCTGGAGCTCAAGGTTCTCGGGGACATCAAGCGGCTGATGCTGTCCATACGCAAGCTCCAGAAGCAGAACATGGACCTGCTGGAGGAGCTGGGCCTGCCCTTCGACGGCCACTCCCCCACGGGCCCTGGAGGCGGCCTGGACTGGCTGTGCAACGGGGACGGCGGCCGGGAGTGCGACAGCGCGGAGACGGCGCCGGTCGGCGAGGAGTACCATCAGTACACCAACGGGAAGTACAAGCAGCAGTCTCGCCGCCTGGACCCCGAGTACTGGAAGACGGCGCTCAGCTCCGTGTACGTGGTGTTCGTGTTCGGGTTCACCTCCTTCGTCATGGTCATCGTTCACGAGCGCGTGCCGGACATGCGCACCTACCCTCCTCTGCCGGACATCTTTTTAGACAGGTGGGTGTCATCACTGCCCTGTCTCATCTCTAGTGTGTATGTTTAGTCAAGTTAAAGGAAAGCAGAGCAACGCACACAAACTGCTCTGTGTTTACTAATCCTTGGACCAGGTGAGATATGGCTGCTTGCTTTGTGTTTTATATAGGGCTGAGAAAAAATTCAGAATTATTGCTTATCTTCCTTGTGTGGTATGACAAAGTCCCGGTTAAACAAAGCGAGTGACTCATTGCAGTCACTTGGCTCGCTCTGTGGTCTTAAAGGATTATGATTACGAAGATGTGCTCTGCAATGCTAGAAATGCCACTTGTTTTTTCTTATCCTATTCTGTGAAAAACCGTATATATCAGTGTAATGACTCATTGTGCCTGTTTAAGAATGTTATTAGGATTTTTAGTCATAAGTATATCCTATTCTATATCGTATTGTGTACAAGTCCTCATGCTTTTTGTGTTGGTACATTTTTCCACCCAGCCCTAATGTAAAATTAAATATCATCTGTAACATCAGGTCAGAGAGTGGACATTATGAATGCCCTGCTTTCTAAAAGCCAGTGTCCTTGCGTATTGAATGGACTAACTTTGACCCACTTCTAAGTGGCACCAGTGGGTCAACAGTTATAAACATTGAGATGCATGAGATGAGTGTCTTAGCTCGCGGTGAGAGCTGATGGCTTGGAAAGGGGTAAAATACTTTTTGGCGAAATGACAGAATTAGACATTTTTGGAAAAATCTGTTATTACCGACCTCCCAACGGTTTAGCTAGACTTGGATTGATTTGGTTGGATTTATTACAATTAAGGTTGACTAACTATGTGGAATCTAATAGCCTTCAGGCGATTCTTGAGGCTATTTTGAGAGCTGGGTACTCGGCTGTGTAATCTCAAACTTGAAACGTTCTTTTTTTTTTTACCAGTGTGCCCAGAATACCCTGGGCCTTTGCCATGGCTGAGGCTTGTGGCGTGATCCTCTGCAATATCTGGCTGCTGGTTCTACTGCTCCACAAGCACAGGTGGAGTACCCATTTCCTTCTGTCTTAGACGCACGTACACACATTACACATCTTAACTTGTCTGTTACCTGAGAATCAACAAAATAAGGGAGCACCCGTCCAATAAGGCTACGTGCTCAAGCCCTGCTCTGCTTTAAAAAGAACAGGTCTATCCTGCTACGCCGCCTCTGCAGCCTCATGGGCACCGTGTTTATGCTGCGCTGCATCACCATGTTCGTCACCTCCCTGTCCGTCCCGGGACAGCACCTGCAGTGTTCGGGAAAGGTATGCAGCTCCCCCTCGTCTGTGTTCAACCACAACCAGCTGGCAGCCCAGGCACAATGCGTGCTAGTTTGGGCTCTTAGATTTTTGTTTTTGCATTGTTTGTCACCGTTGGTTGCCTCTGCCCCCCTCATTCCAGATTTATGGGGACATGTGGGCAAAACTTCATCGCGCGGTGGCCATCTGGAGCGGCTTCGGGATGAGCCTCACCGGAGTGCATACATGCGGGGACTACATGTTCAGCGGCCATACGGTGGTGATCACCATGCTCAACTTTTTTGTCACAGAGTGTGAGTTTTCCAACACTGTGTTATTAGGCTTTATATAACTTCCCTGAGGGAGGTTGAACCAGGGGGCGAAGCATTTTTAGGAAAAGGTAAAACGTCTGATTAGGTTGTTGCTGCTGCTCTCTGGTGGTGGGAAGCGGTACCACAGTCGCAGACAACCGCTTCAGTACCACTGTTTGAAACGATAATAAACCAGCTTATTGATCTCAAAGATCTCAGTTTGGATCTCTTTGGCTGCACCTATGGCTGGAAAAACAGAGTAAGAAGAGCAACTCTGTTAGAGCAGCTCTGTCATACCCCCTCTGGCAGAACAACCACTACTGGGGGATTGAAAAACCCGTTACTAGTTGTGCGCCACTTGTGACTTGAATGCATAGCCGGGAAGTCGTAGCCGGCACCCAGTTCGTAACATTTATAAACCGTGAATATCTTACATTTATGGGGTGATGGATCTAAAATAAAATAAAATCTTTGCAGATCTTAAAGGTGACCACTTTGAACACAACTTATGTTCAGCTTGGCTGAACGGCATCAATTTACACGCGTTTTTTCCCCCATTTCTGCGCCAGACACCCCCCGGACGTGGAACTTCATCCACACCCTGTCGTGGGTCCTCAACCTGTTTGGCATCTTCTTCATCCTGGCCGCCCACGAGCACTACTCGATCGACGTCTTCATCGCCTTCTACATCACCACCAGACTCTTCCTGTACTACCACACGCTGGCCAACACGCGGGCCTACCAGCAGAGCCGCCGCGCCCGCATCTGGTTCCCCATGTTCTCCTTCTTTGAAAGCAACGTCAACGGCCCCGTGCCCAACGAGTACTGCTGGCCCTTCGCCAGGCCCGTGTCGCTGCGGCGTTTCTTTGGCTGAGGGCGTCCAGACTCAAAAGCGTGACAGTGATGTATATTTTTTATTTCATTTTTTTTGTCCTCCATCTAACTGTTGCCAACCGTTTGAGAGCCTCCCCCCCCCCCCCCCCATGGCTCAGGTCACCCTGACGATGCCTGGGACCGGCAGGGTGCAAACGTCATGATGAAACGTCATGTTCTGGACTTGTGTCAGTATTTCCAGGAGTGGATCGTGTAGGATCCGATGAACCGCCCAGAGCTTGTTAAAACACGATACAATTCACTTTTCATTCACATTCAACACGCGTCACTACTAAAAGAGTGTCACTTCAATCATTTTTTTAAAATTAAGTGGCTTGCACAGTATTTTTTTTTTATGTTGTTAAATTAGAACTATTTCAAGAATAGAAATAAATGTATTTGTAGACAAACATAATTCTCAATCAACATGCAATTTATTGTGAAATTAACATCACTTGTTATGTCAAGTTCTATGATAAGGATTAAGTGAACATTTACTGGTAAACTTTGTATTTCATTTACCTTGAGCTCTATAGAAATTAGTAAAAGCAATCAGGGCTATCGGGACACGGTTGAATCTTGCACTACGGCCCTTACTCACGGTGTATAACGGGGGGCAGTGCTTCAAACAACTAATTGATCTACATTCCGTAAGAATTCCTTTGTCCTCAACAGCTTTAGTACTCACTACCTTCCACCGCCACTAATGTTAATTCTTGTTGTGAAATTAAGCAGATCTTGAATATGTTTGTTAGTGTGGCTTTAATGTTAGTTTTTCAAATGCCCCTGCCTTTCTCCTGATTATGTCAACTAAAGAATAATGTGAATGGAGCCAAAATGGATGTAGTGTATGAGGTTCTAAAAATGTCTAAATACCTTTTTTATTTGCCAATCACCATGGATGTTGCAAAAGGCTTGTCTGTAGATGAAATAGCTGATGTCTTTAATGTTAAATGGCTTTCAAGGTAAATGGCCATGTGTCTGTGGATAGATAGTTGTATGTATCCTTTTTGTATTAATATGTAATATACATGACTAGAAAAGTACAATTTATGCCTAAATTAATACCAAGGGAGTGGTGTCTTTTGAGTAGCATTTGCTTACATTTGTACGTATGTTTTCATTTTGTATTAATTTATTTTGTAAATGTCAAGTATTTTTTTATATTTTATATATAAGGTTATTGCAACATTGCACATTCAGAGGCTATGTTTACAGTTGCTCATAACTATGTATTTGTTTAAAAAGACAATGTGCATTTTTTGTATTGCCACTATATAAAACAAATAAAGTTGTAATGTCATTGGTATTCATCTTTAAATTGAATAAAAATACACAAATCCTCTGCCAGAAACAAGTTACAGACGTCTTCATATGCTCGTGTTTTTTCAATTAATACATTACCATTAATAAACGAAACGGTACAAGTTTCTTTACAAGTTTTTTAAGTGCTACTGCTACTATGTGTTTGCTTTTTTACATAGGCCTATATACATCGTAACCCTGTATAAGGTGTCAGCTTATAGGGTTGATATCACAGCTACTGACGCATAGGCATCAATGTATCTTGAGATGTCCCTCCTGGGATCCGTACTGTTGTGTCCCCAGAACTGATGACTGCTTTGATAAAGGCATGGACGTAGTCACTCACACGCATTATGCGTCTGGTTTACTCGAAACTACAGAGAGCAAAGCTGACCTGCAGGGCTGCGGCGTTTTCAGGTTACAGGTCATACTACCGGCAAGCCGCACTAGCGTAATGGTAACCATGGTGATACAGGGGCCTTCTTTTTGCCTGGCGCAAATCGGGCAAAATATTTGCTCAGAACATGTTAACCGTGGATGTCTTGATATATTATCCAAATATCTGATATCAAAGTTTGGATTGGTTATTTTATTATCAACTGAAAAAGAATATATCCTGTCGACGTCTTCATTAAAGATAGGCGTATACGCGAACTGCTATATTCTGGGGTCCTGTAACCCTAGGTAAACCGGGTGTTGCGCACCGGTGTCTCCTTCACGTCGCCCTACAGCTGTAGAAGTCTTTCGGTTTTCATTTCACGATCATTTGTCAGGGCTGTTAAAGTCCTCCTGCATATTGGTAAGTTCTTGAACTGTGTTGTGATTTAGAAGTGTTAACCTCTATCGTACAAACGCAAATGTATGATCAATCTGCTTGTATGGTTAGCAAGATGGTATATTCATCTTTGCTAAATGGGAGAACGTCAGCACGACTCAACATTGTTGACAGGGGTGATTTGAGTGGGGATGATGATGTTTGTATGGAGTGGTGGACAAGGTGCAATGCACATTTATGCACTAGTACCACCCAGCCGTCGTTTCTTATGCATGTGTTATACATGCGTAAACATACGCCCCCCCCCCCCCCCCCTAATTTTTATAAACTGCAGACTAACCATATTAATAATGGTTGTGGTTTAATCCAAATCCTTGAAACCTTTTTGGTTGTTGGTTTCAGCAATAATGTCAGTCCCTCCAACATATGGCGACCTTGGAAAATCTGCCAAAGATATCTTCAACAAAGGCTATGGTAACAAACATGGAAAAAGCATGCAAATGTTTTTCTTCAGCTCAGGCTGTTATTTGAATAGTGAGTCTTTCATTCTTTTCAATTGTGGATGTCTTTGCAGGTTTTGGACTTGTTAAACTTGACGTGAAGACAAAGTCTGACAGTGGAGTGGTAAGTTTATTTGGGCAATACTGTCAAAATGTTACTTTTATTCCTATTATTCACCAACATTTTTTTTAAAGATTCTTTATTTCAACTTACAATTTGTCTGTTATGTTTAACTGAATGTGGGATAACGTTTAGGAATTCAAAACCTCCGGTCTGTCAAACACTGACACAAGCAAGGTCAATGGGAGCCTGGAAACTAAGTACAAATGGGCCGAATATGGGCTGACTTTCACGGAAAAGTGGACGACAGACAACACACTTGGAACAGAAATTTGCGTTGAAGATCAGGTAACCTATGATTGACAGCATTGTGTATATGGTCACCTTTCGAACTGTACCACGGAATGTACAGCCAAGTATAACTAATATATGTATGATTTTTATTCACTTTTAGATCACCAAGGGTCTGAAACTTACATTTGACACAACGTTTTCACCAAACACTGGGTAAGCTTAGTTTATTGATGAGACATGCCTTGTAAGTAACCCCTTCCCCCCCCACACACACATTTAGAATAGTCAGCTTGTATTGATTTCATTAAATTAAGTCTCATGTGTTCTTGTGTTCCCTATTGGCAGCAAGAAGAGCGGAAAAGTGAAGACTGCGTATAAGCGTGACTACATCAACCTGGGCGTTGACGTGGACTTGGACTTTGCCGGCCCAATGATCCATGGGGCGGGCGTCACAGGCTATGACGGCTGGCTGGCCGGCTACCAGATGGCTTTCGACACGGCCAAATCAAAGCTGACCATGAGCAACTTTGCCATCGGATACAAGACCAATGACTTCCAATTGCACACCAATGTGTAAGTTGGTTAAAGGCATTCACACACAACCAAGAACCCTTTCATGAGTTCATTGATTTTTTTTTTTACACCCTATTGCCTTGAATGCTGGAATACTTTAATGTGACTAAGTGTCATTATGCCCACCCTACACAATAAATCCAACACCAGTCCAATATACAAAATTATAGTTGGATAGTCAAGGTTTTATTCATTGATTTATTCATCTATTCAATTTGACGCTGCAGTGTACAGTCTCCTGTTGCTCTTTTTTTCTGTGTTTCAACCACCCGTGGTCTTTTCAGTAACGATGGGTCCGAGTTTGCTGGGACCATCTATCAGAAGGTCAACGACCAGCTGGAGACTGCTGTGAACCTGGCCTGGACGGCCGGCAGCAATGGCACCCGCTTTGGAATCGGAGCCAAATACCAGCTGGACTCCAACACCTCCCTTTCGGTTGGTGTCTCTCCTCATTTTTCTGGGCATCCACTTGCATCAGTTATCAACTTTGTGTCAGTTATATGTAAGTTTATGTTGCGTAGTTGAGTAAAATGTTTTTGGAATATTGTACTTTTACAGGCTAAGGTGAACAACTCAAGCTTGGTAGGAATCGGCTACACCCAAACTTTGCGGCCTGGTAAGTGTGAGTGTGTCTGTGGGGGGGGGGGGGGCCTCGTTGGCTCCAAACTCTTGTTGACTATCTTCATTACGTTCTTGTCCAGGTATGAAGCTAACTCTGTCTGCGCTGGTGGACGGGAAGAGCATCCATGCCGGTGGTCACAAGCTAGGCCTGGGGCTGGAGTTGGAGGCATGAGACCCCCTTGGCCGTGTGTGTTTGTGTTTGTTTCCTACCCTTTCAACAAATGCTCTCTCCAAGGTATGGGAAATCCCAGTGCGTTGAACCCCAGTTGTAGAGCACTGTTGGTCAAATTTGCACCTCCCTTTGTTTGTTAGGTTCTTCGTTCAGTGTCCTAGGTCGCATTTAGCAAATCTTGTATGAAGTGCAACATGCAGTTTGGCACCCCCGGTTAAAGGTTGGTAAACCCCCGTTGTAGCAGGGGAGCTCCCAAATGACACAAATGTTCGCCATCTGAAAACAGTGATTTTGGGGTTTTACTTGCTCAGTAACTTGCTCGCAAATCTGGCTTAAAATCATGTTAATTATTTTAGAGTTGTAATGCTAAGCACTAAAGCTGGATGGCAGATAGAATCACATGCCGAGCCTTGAGAATGAGGAGCTGGAAAACCATAATGGGCCATGGCCTTAATAATGTTTAATATAATATTTTACATCCAAGAAACCGAAAACTATAGGGGACCAAATGTGCCACGGAAAGGATTATTTAAAATTGAATCTATGCTTTACTATTAAATTAAGCTCTCGTTTGTTTTACCTTTAGTAACCTTAAGGTAAGGGCACGTTGCATTGCAAAAACAAGTCCAGCTGCAGAAACAGATTTAAAACATACTTTGCCCTCAATAAATGGCGACCCTGCTATTGCCAACCTGCAAATTGCTCTTTAACTTAAGTTCCACTTTGTGTTGTAATGCAGTGTATAATTATCATTCATGGATGGACGTCGCCATTACCTTAGTTTTGACGTTCCAAAACATTTTTAAATATTTTTGTGACATTGTAGGAATTTCAACTGTTATTTTGCACATTTTTCCACCTTTTTTGTGTGAAGCCCCCCATTCCGTTTATCATATGCTCCCTGTTAATGAGGTCATGCCTCTTGAGAGTTTGTTGGGTTTGAAGCTGGAACATGATTGGCTGAACTTTTAAAGAGCATAAACTCTACTGCTATGGTTAGTTTTACTTTTCAGTCCTATTTTTGTCTTCAATTCTGGCTTCCATTTGACCAAAAACAATGCCCCCTGCAGCATATTGCCAAACATACAGAGTAAATGAATATCAGGTCGAAGCCAATAGACGTGCAGATGTATACTGAACACCAGTGAGGAGGAAAGTCGTTGTGTTTATGCTGAATTAAAATTATCGATCTGTCCTTTTTGTCTTTGTAATATTTCAGGTGAAATACATAGGATAATGGTATTTGAAAAAAAAAATCAGAAAATCATCAGAATGGCAGACTTATTATTTCATTCTTGATAGATGGATATTTTCAATCTCATTTTTCAGGTAAGGCCTAAGACAATGCAACTTTATCATGGGTTTTTCAATATGATCGTGGTACGATAGCAAGGTGTGCATAATGTGTGGATTGTTGGCACCTGACAGCATTGCCAAAATATACACTCGGAAGGCCAACTGCGTTTCACCAAGCCTCCACTAGAGGGAGCGCTGACAGCAACAATGATAAACTAGAAAATGCATCTCCTGCAGAAATTGCTGTGAGTAGGCCTACTGTGTAATGTGCAATGTGAGGTTGAGAATATGTTTAAATGAAGCCAAATAGTCTAAGACGTAAAGAAATGTTGATTGGCTCAAATCAATTGAAAATATTTGAACAGTTAAAAAGTCAAAATGTTAAACAAATTAAACAAAAATAAATTGAACATATATTAAACACAAAGTAGGCTAATACATTGTGTATTATGTACACAACCTCCATCACAACCCTGTACACTAACCCATCGTAAGTGCCACGTTAAGAAACAAAAGATAGAGATATTTCTTTCTTTGGCGAAGATGAAGACTGAACAGATGAGTTTTCAGTCTGCGGCAGATGATTGGTGGAGTTTCTGCTATTTGATGTAGGCCTAAGTGGGGGACTTGTTCGGACCTATAAAGAAAGGTGGAACAAAATTAAAACAAATAAAAGAAATGGTGAAAAGGCTTGTTCCACCATTGTGGAGTCATGACAATACAATCAAGATTATTTTGAGCGGCAGCTGGTTCCCCCCCGTAGAGAGGCAGTATCAAAACTTTTGGCAGTGATAGAGCGCAGTGGACTGGTTGCACGGTAGGCAAGTAAAAGTGATTTGAAAATTGACGAGCAGCCAGGTTGCGGAGCAGTGGTGTTGGAAGAATGGTGCATTAGGCAAACCAGCCAGAAACCATGGCCTTCCGGTTGAGGAATGGACATTGCCTCTGATCCTCCTTTAGGGACATTTGACCAAACAGACTACCAACCGAACCGAACATAAGGGGCCAGTTGCTCTGTCAGTTAGCATTGCTGCGCATTAAAACCGTAGGCCTACTCCTTAAAACGTATTGGGAATGTAAAGTGAACTTTAATATAATAAAACTATAATAAATAAAAACGCTAATAATGTTGACATATATTATGAAATAGTCTAGGATACTTTTTGTGGAAACCTAAATCTGGAATCTGCCCTCACCTACGTCAATCCATTTGTCATTGCTAACCATTATAGTTAAGCATTGACTTTTTTATGTTTCGTTGAATGGTACGATCCTCTGTGCGTTCATTTTATTTTTTTTACATACAAATAATCTGTTCTTTGTAGAGTTTTAGTTGGGCACTTTAAGCAACTCCTATATTGTAGACTGTATTATACTGAAGGCCTATCTGGTGTAATAAGTGTAAATGTATCATACCTTATCTCATCGTCATCCGCTTATCCGGGCCGGGGTCGGGTCGCGGGGGCAGCAGCTCAAGCAGGGGGCCCCAGACTTCCCTTTCCCGAGCCACATTGACGAGCTCTGACGGAGGGATCCCGGGGCGTTCCCAGGCCAATGTTGAGATATATCTCTCCACCTAGTCCTGGGTCTTCCCCGAGGTCTCCTCCCCACTTGTCGTGCCTGGAACACCTCCCAAGGGAGGCGTCCAGTGGGCATCCTTACCAGATGCCCGAACCACCTCAAAGGACTCCTCCTTCTAAGCAAAGGAGCAGCGGCTCTAATCCGAGCTCCTCACGGATGACTGAACTTCTCACCCTATCCCTAAGGGAGAAGCCAGCCACCCTCCTGAGAAAACTCATCTCGGCTGCTTGTACCCGTGATCTCGTCCTTTCGGTCATCACCCATCCCTCATGACCATAGGTGAGGAGGATAGGAACGAAGATTGACCGATAGATCGAGAGCTTTGCCTTGCGGCTCAGCTATCTCATACCTAGGCCTATTAATAATAATTCATAAAACAAATTCTGTGTGTGTCGGTTGTGATGGAGCCTTGTTTCATCCTGCAAACTGGTTTAGTCTCCTCTAAAACCACGTCAGTTTCGAGATTAGACAAACACGCACAAAATACGCCCTCTAGTGTCTGATGTGAATTTCTCTGAAGGCACAGCAATTGGCTTTATGCACAGCTCCACGACTTCCTGAAATAAGCCAGCTCGTTTATTTCCTGTCTTACATTATTGGACCAACTGATTAATCCAGGTGTGCCTGACCATTGTTGTGAGGTCAGACACACATGGATTAATCAGTTGGTCCAATAATGTAAGACAGGAAATAAACGAGCTGGTTTATTTCAGGAAGTCGTGGAGCTGTGCATAAAGCCAATTGAGATCAAGGTAAAACGCAGCTGCAGGTTAAACCATAAGTAGGCCTACATGTGACACAGCAATGGAGTTTAAGACGTCATGTGACTTCTTGAGTTTAAAACCGTGGTAAACTCTAAGAAGTGGCTAAGATAGCGACAGAGCAATTGCCCCAAGGTGTTCAAGCTCATTATCAGGGTATCCGGGGAAATGTTGTCTACAGCAAGCTTCAACATAAAATATACCCAACACAAAAAACAATAAACACTTACACAACAATAACACAGTGTCTGGCCACAGACACTGTGGTTAAATGGTAACAGCAAAAAGGCCTACCATGAGGTTAATTAATGTTAAAACCCAGCAGGTGTATTGCACTTTTGTATGATGAAGACTTATATTAAACTTGGCCTGGGCTATCGCAACTATAGTTCAACCACCCCCTAGCTTTCATTATTTGCCACTGCAGTGGTGGTAGAGGACGATATACTGACAAATGCATAATAGGCCTACCCACATCATATCAATTTACTAACAGTCCCAGCAGCATGCATGTAGGCCTATAATTATGTCCACTTTGAGAGATAAGGCGTCGAATTATTTATTTGTTTTACCAGCGGAACAGGAGCCGGATATTATGCAATAGTTGATGTATCCACTAGGGTACTATTGGCTTTAAACCGTGACAGGATTGTTCAACACTATGGAAATGTTATCTGAACCGAATCATTCGAAATACACCGAGGTTAGTCTCACAAAACAGACATTAGATGATTATGACTACTGGATCCGAGAATACATCGAAAAAGCTAAGCCAACACAACGAAAGAATCTAGATTAAACGTTCATGATATTTATATTTTAGCCCCCCCTCAACATTTCTTCAGTCGCGTTACAATTAACGCGAGTAAATAATCGCGTGTTATCTTTGAAGAGAACAAGTCCTGACGCAGTAGGTGTTGACCCAGTGTGATTTTCTTTATAACAAACGATATTATCATTCATCACTCATGCCATCCTCATTTGATTAATTGATAAGCGCTTGCTAACTACAGGAAACTAACCTGCATATGGTTGTCACCAGCCATTTCTGTCCGGTAGGGGATGCTAGAATATCTCTTGAGGAGACTGGGAGACCTGCCTCTGAGCCGGGGAGGTGTGAAGCGAGGTCTTGGTGTACGATCATCACCACCTTGTGTGAGTAACGCCAACACATGACCGTATCTCTTCACATTGTCTATCTATCAGATGCTCCGTTCAAGTGTTTCGGAATGTTACCAGCTGTAGATTGCTTCACAGAAACTCACTGTAGGCCTATTAGTAATATGAACTGTTGTGCTGCGGTTTCCCTCTACTTAAATAGGTTACAGCTCTTTCTGACTCTGAATCTATTACATTTGTGCATTTGTACACATTTAATAATAGACAAATAATATTTAAATGTATTTTGTAAAGATAAACGATGTGTGCTTCAGCAGAATTCAGATATTCTTCTTGCAGTGCACAACAAGAACAAATAGGCCTACAACAGGAAGCACCTTGACAAATTTGTGAACAAAAGTTTCAAAGGTGTCATTGAGATATGCCGGCCTTCCCACACAGCCCGTTGACACCTCAGCTTGTCATGTAACTCTCATGCTTTTTTCATACTCTTGAATTTGACTTTGGCAGCAGTCTTTCTCTTTGATTGACAGATGAGCAAGCGATATGACTCCATCAAAGAGTGCAGCCTGACATTTGATTAGACAGCCCTCTTCAAACTAAATATACTCTGTGTTACCGAACGCTATATCATCTTGACAAGAAGAAAGGGGCTGAAAAAAATGGATATAGATGTCCATTACACATCTGACTTGGGGGGGAAAAGGGAACCGCGGCACATTGCAACGGAGGCTATAGGAACACTGCGCCATCACACAAGTCTGCAACAGCTCGTTGACATCCTGGGATCAGCAAATGATGCCTGAGGTGTCCGCCTTGTGTTCATTGTATTTAGGCTCTTCGTTTTGCAGCCACTTTCTGTCAGGGAGAAGCATGTAACGTGCGTTGATGACGGTAGGGATCTGATGTTGTTGAATATAACATGAAACTTGCACTGGTTATAACATCATATAGGGTCTACAACTATCACAAGGTTGAATTATTTAAAATTTCGATCTAAAGGAAATATGCACCATTAAATTTGTATTTCCTAATATTGGTTAATCGTTAATTCATTTATGTGGTTTTTTTTGCCATTAACCAGGGAGTTATACAAAGTTGTGAGATGAGATCTAATTTGTCTGTTAAAAATGTACATTCTTTACAACAGTGATCCACCCACAATACACAATGCCGTGGAACTCAACATAATGCATGGGCCTAAATGAATCACTCCGGCCATTAACATAATTCATAATTAAATCACGACCCGACGAATTGGAATTTATTAATTGTGAAAATGCATGTGCTGCCACGCCGATAAACAAATGAGTTTCTTCGGCTATCAGTGACACATGGATCGCTTAGCCGTAGTCGCCGGTTAAAGAGGCTAGGAATGATGCCATGCGCTCACAAATCATTGGTGCATTTAAGTGGGGAAGTCTCACGGCGATGGCCACAATATGCATTTGCCTTAAGAAGTAAATGGGGATTCTGTTTTATTGGAGTTGTCACATGCTCCGGCTAATCATTTGAAACACTGTTAAGATTAAGGCTAATGCATTTCTATCCTCCAACCCAAGTCACAGGCCGCAGGGTCTTTTTTTTTCCCTCCCTTTCTTTGTAAATGAAGAGAACATGTTTAACATCCCGGCGTCCGTGAGAGCATATGCCACAGTATAGCCCCCAGAAGGAACGCTGTGTTTCAGAGAGCCTTTGTTAAATCGTCTTACCTAATAGATTTACTTGTACTGTGAACAAAATAACAGCCCCTCCGAACCGAAATGCCGTTCATAGCAACACGACAAGGATTCCCCCGTAAAGTAGGGATCTAACGCAAGGGTTTTTAACCCCACCAAGCCTTAAACACGCGTGTCTCGTGGCTCACGACGTCCAGCCAATGGGCACCCTGCGTACACTGTGTTTCAATGTAGTTACAAGGCTCGCTGTGTCATTAGTTTACACAGTTAATCTCAACTCAAGCACCCACTTACTCTCCCAACCGCCCGGACAAACAAAGGGGTTCCACTTCTCTTAATGGCCCCTGTGGGTTCGCCACTAACTATTGATTCGCTGTCACCCAATTTCTCGGTGACTTATGCCCTGCTTAATTCCAATTACTGTGCACATGGGGCCTTATCGGGGAGAACAATAGGTCTGTTGTCACTGAGGGCTAAAATATGACTCTGGTTGGGTTTGAGCACAAACTCATGACTTCAAATCCAGTAGTCCCCTTGGTGACCTCTCGAACCCACACACACACTCGCGCTCAGACCACACACACTCACACAGGCATGCACACAAAAACACACACCACATACATTGACTGACAACATCACTACACACACACACACCCGTACGATCACACACACACAGATAGCATAACTACACAGACATAAGCATACACACACACACACACACACAACACACAGCACACACACACACACACACACACATCACTACCACACACACACACACACACACACACACACACACACACACACACACACACACACACACAGGAATATAATAAACCCCCAGAAATAACAAAACGGAACTAAACGCTCTCAGTCCGGCTCTTTTCCTACAGTGGAATCAGATAACTGGATCTTATTCGTTTTTTATTCATTCAGGAAGGAGCTCCAAAGAAGCCCCATAAGGGCCCTGCTCCCTGGCCATAAAACTGTCACTGTGATGCGTCTGGCTGTAGCGATGATGATGATGCCCGCGCCCTTTACCTGCTAGCCCCTTGCGCCTGAGAGCAGCTATCTCTTCCTTTCAATTAATTATACAGTTGTCTCTTGCAGTTTAGACCAAGAGTAATAAAGCTATAAATTGTCTGTCGCGCCGGTCCGGGGCCGCGGACGTTCTGTTTTCTGAGACGCCGTAAACCTCCCGTGTAGTCAGAGATAAGGATTTACAGTTATTTAACATCCTGTGTGTCCTCCTAAATCACAGTGATAAGAGAATTAGGTGAAGGCTGCTGGTTCTTTGTCCTCTAGGTATTGATTTTTGTCTCTTCACCTAGAGGTGGCAATGTTTTTATTGACTATCCTATTCCCAACAAGCTGGAGATGGGGGGGGGGCTTTGAGTTGCGTAATCCGGCCATATGTTCCGTGCTTCAAATCGATCGGTTAAATAAGCCGTTGATTGTTATACATTTCCATTCCTGACACAGTTGGGGGCTGATCATATGATCCTATCTGCAGGGTCAGTAATTTTGCTTATTTGCTCAAAATCAGCAACAGCCTTTTTTTTTCTTTTCTTTATGAAAACATTACTTTGTTATTGCTTGGGTACGTGTGTCAGCACAACACATTGACTATTCGGAGAGTCATCGATTTAAGGATGCTTATGTAAACTGGTTTATGTAGACATTCTACATTTGGGCTATCACATAGCGCAAGTGCAAGGGCCTGCACTGCCGCTTTTTAAAACAGGAACATCGTTCACCGTGTGTCCGTCTAAAGCAAACAAATAGAATCCTCTTAGAATGTTGGTATTTAATTCAGATACAGCCAATAAGCTGTTTGTTATAACAGCCGTTGTGGTTCCCACCCCCAAGAGCATCTCCCTCCCAGCGTGTCCTAGTTTAAATAGAGAAATGTGTGTTTAGCTCAGTGGAAGTTAGTCATTCATTTCCAGCATGAAGACACTGGTCGTGCCTCCGAGCGGCGCTAAAGCTGCCGACGCTCACATTTAATGATTCTGTGGCTGTTTGGCTGGAGTTCGCGACCCCGGCAGCCATGATAAATGTCAAGCGCGACGGTGTCCCGCTAACTAGCGAAGTCAGCGTCAGCCAATCATCTCGTTATTGACTGGGAGCAACCGCATGGCCGGGTAATGTGACTCCAAAATGTTACACGGAAAAGGAGGATGTGTATGCAGGGGCCCACTTATCGTTTGGCCCCGGAGCCCGGCTGTCCGACACCACGCGACAAATGTCACAGACACATCTCCCGCCATGCGGTTAGTGATCAGAGGCAGTGGGCGGCGGCTGGACACAACAGATAACACGGCGCAATTAAGGCAATATCGCCTTCCCTCCGCCTTTGTTCACTCAGTGCCAACAACAAGACTCTTTCCTGAGTGATGTTTGCACTCAGGAAGGTTGGCAACCTCGGATCGTAGGAGTGGCATTAAGAAGACGATACTGTACATAAAGCTCCGTGGCCTCTGGCATCAAATGGCCATTCACACGTACTGTATATTAATAAAGCCCTGACACAATGGATTCCATTAAGCAATTCATGTAAGGAGCCATTAGCAAGGGCATATTTACGTATCATAAGTCAATCCCTTTCAAAATGTTTATTTGCACTTGTTCTTTAACACACACACATACACACCTACACACCTACACACACACACACACACACACACCTACACACCTACACACACACACACACACACACACACACACACACACACACACACACACACACACACACACAGTTAAGATCAAGAGTGCTATAACTAAGCAGCCTGCTGTGAAAATGGGGCAATTTAAAAGAAACACAGGCGAACAAGCCTGCCAGTACGGGCGTGTGGGGGAGACAGCTCCACCAGAGACCTCTCTGTGTCAGGGGGCTGCCATATATCAATCGCGTAGAGAGGTAAAGGGCAATGCTTCACCTCTATGTATAGCGCAACTGTTTAGTTAGAGCCAGTCGCATACAGACCCCCCATATTGAAGTCTCACTATAGGCCCTGATGCAGGGAGGTAAGCAGGTGCCAAAATGTTAACAGTTTTGACAGTGCGTAATCCTGATTGATTCTAATGCTGCTCTTTTCTTGTTAAAATCAAGCAATGTTTAACCAAAGTCACAGGCGGATAAAAGGAATAATATTGAAATAAAAAAGTAGGCCTATATTTATGCTGGCCTATGTTGAAACCAAGACTGCTAATGCGCTTAATTTCTTGTAAGATCCTTGTAAACATATCGCATCCGAGTGAGTAATACGTTTTAATCTTGATTTTTAACCTCAGACATTTTCTGGATGAGGAGCTAATCTCTAAAACACGCAGCGCTCCATAAACTGTGCAACACACATCTATCATTGATCCTCAAGAGCAATGACTGGGGAGAGGCTTGATTTGCTTGAATGTTATCCCCATAACTCATGTTCTCTCTGTATTTTTAAGTATATGCAAACACACATTTGAACCCCGTTATCTTGAATCCTTTTTGCGAAACTGTCTGAGGGATACTCTCACAGTTACAATGTTTGGCATCCGCTGCAAAAACCCACGAATGACTGTGCCGGGCCGGCTAGCTTCATTGGATCCTTTCATTGGTTAAGCAGCAGCCCAGGAACATGCCGAAATACAGCCCAACTGGGGAGTCCTGGTGGGATGTAAAAGTGCCCAACAGATGAGACCCGAACAGCCCCCTGGGTACATTCTAAACTTTGGCTTCCCCATAAATCAAGGATATTGCCATGCAGGCCGGCACATTACTTGCACAAACCTCTTCTTTAATCATTTCTCCGGGAGGCAAAGAAGTGTATTTATGGCCACCACGGGCAGGTCTTAAAAAAGCACTGGCGATCATGAAAATCAAGTCGTCTCGCGGGTGCCATCTCGCTGTGCTCAGCTTTGTTGAATTACAAATGGGGAGATGGAGGGTGGATTGGGGGGGGGGGGGGGGATAAATAATGAAATAGGTTGACTGAGCAGTCTGCGATGAGTGACAATGCGAAACACGAAAGCATTGCCACTAACGTCCTCCCGAAGAGCCGGTCATCAGAGTCAATGTTTTTGTCCCTGCCCTATGTGTACGGTTGACTAGGTTGTTTCTTTTTCTTTCTTTTTTTTTAAGCTCTCCTTTGAGCTTTCTATTTCTCTCACTCTGCATGGATTTACTGTAACACACTGCTCCGTAAATATAGCGGCTATATCCAGCGGCCAAGAGTTATGGCTGCAAAATATCTCGCCCCTGTGCTTAGTTGATGCCGGATTGATTTCCTTTACAAACACATGAATCACAGCGGTCGTTACTAGGCCGGACTCTTTCATTAAAATGAGCTATATCTCTTACTTCAATAGTGCCTTTTGGGAGCCCTCCACTAAGAATATACATCCTGGCCAAGGAGGGGGTGGTGTAGGGGGTTGGAACCTCCCCTGAAAACATGCCTGGGTAAAGTATTACTTAATTTATCCCACTAATGGAGAACATCGATCCTCTGTGGAGAAAATAGGCAACAACACACCCTTGGAGCCCGCGTTGTCAAGCTTTTAATAATTTAGACGTAGTTGGCGGGATAATAAATGTACTGGTGAAGGGAAAGTGGATTCGGGTTGATGAATGGGAAACGCAAAGCCCTGCACTTATCTTAAAGAGTAATAATATCGGCGATGAAAAATTCATTAATACAAATTTTAATGGTGCACTCGGCTCAAATAAACGCCAGTCTTCTACCTTGATGTTGTGACAAGGCGTGCTTTTCGAAACACCGTGGATCCAGCAGGGGGGAGGGCAGATAACCGATAACGCTGGGGGCTGGCTGTTGGAATGAAACGGGATGTTTCCCCGCTCATGCCCAGTGGCACTATTGGTTTTTCAAATAATGTAGTGGAGATAACGACCGTTTTGAATCCTCATTAGTCATTGGTAATCTGGGGACACAGGCGATATATATTAAGAGTGCTGTTCCCAGTGAGTCATTAAAGGGGAAATTAAAGACAAAATAAATCCAATCTGGAAGGAACCCCAGTGATTCATCTTGTTGGCTACCAGTGTCTGGCTACTTAACAGTTTTATGTAGTCATTTATGCCCCGGCCTGATAATCTATTCATTCTGAATAATGCCTCCCTTCAGGTTTCGAGGTGCTGAGCCTAGAAGATACCAGAGGAACGACCAGGTCCTTTTTTTAACCATATACCCGCCAGGCACACACACTTTCGAGGTATTAGGACGTAGTTGAATCCAATATTTACTCCATTTCTTACGACAGCGCTTATTGAAGGATCGGCCAAGTTCTTTTTTTTCTCCTTTAGTTATAAGAAGGATCTTGGAAAAAATAAGAATGCACATTCGATAGTTACTTCAGGCTTGTCTAAATTTAAAAAAAAACATCAAGCTCCATCGCCATTAGAAAAACGCCAGGCAATGGAGCATCGTCGGCCAAGAAGGTGTCAGACGTCTTTGGACCGTGGCAGACTTGTGATCCGTGACTGGCGTGCGAGTCGATGACTCTGCCGAGTGACAAGCGGCGATTAAGTCGCTCTTGTACACAAATCGACCAGACGGGAGTATGGCATGCAGGCCTCATGCAGAAGAATAGGAAGAAAAATACCATGCAAAAAAACCAGATCCTTTTTTTTAATACCGTGCCTTTGACAGCCCGGCGTCCAGGGAACTTCCTTCCAGAGACTTGGCTGGTGTCCTGAGAACTGCAGGAGAAGGCACGAACCCCCATCTCCAGCCATGGCCCTAGACACTCGACCCCTATAACAAGCATTTGGCAGGGAGCTTTTCTCCCTGGTGGTGGGAGAATGTTGTAGAGCTGGAGTAGATCTTTTTGAGGGGTTTGTGATGTCAGTCGCATCTCAGCAGAACCTGGCAAAGAGTGGTTGTGGTTATGAGTCATGGATGACCGTCTGAGCCCTTAACATCCTGAATCCTTACCTGCTGTAACGGCACAAAAGGGGCAAGGCCAACCAGCCCCAAAGAAGGAAACCACACACTTTGATAAATGCATCCGTACTCCGATGCACGTTATTCCTTTTGAACAGCACAGACATAATACTGGGGTTGTGCAATTTATCCAAATTTCATTGAGGTTTCGTTTTTTGGGTCAAACGATCTCCAATATAATATATATAATCGAGCTGAAACCTTTTTTTGCATCTGGATACCAATTTATACATTATTTTCTGTTTGAACATTTTCTATTTTAACTTTTTTTGAGAGAATTTATGAATAAATGCACCATGTTTACAAACTCCAAAAAAAATGTCATGAATAATCGTGACCTCAATATTGACCAAAATAATTGATTTATGATGTAGTTCCATATCTACATACTCCCCTGTCACTGTATCAACTGCCGTTACCTGGGAGAACTGTGACAGCCCCCGGAAACGTACGGTGGAGATACCGCTCAGCTGTTGTGATGTCTCCCCCCCCTCCCGCCGGGGTCCGTTTCTGAGTCACATTAGCGCCCGTGCTTGTCAGTATATTTAGTAATGAGCGTTCTCGCCAGCGTCTCGGGGCCTCTTTGAGAAGGTCGCGACCAGGAACCGTGAGCCCGATCGGGTGTCCCGCTGGGCGCACGTTGTGGCACCTGACGACATGGCTCAGCTGGGGGGGGGGGGTTCACGGTAAATCAGCAGCAGGCAGGATACGGTGTAATCACGGAGGAGGGGGGAGAGTGGGTGGGGGGGGGCTCTTGTTTCACACACACACACACACACACACACACACACACACACACACACACACACACACACACACACACACACACACACACACACACACACACACACACACACACCCCCAAGCCCTCAACGAAGGGGCTGCTTCGTCAAAAGGCTACTGTAAGGTACACACTGTGTTGTGTATATCTGTATGGCTGTTGCCACACGGTTTGATGGTTGAGTGGAGGGGAACAAGGCCATGGGAGATGATGTGCAGAGAGCGGTGGATGGCTGACGTTATACGCATACTTTTTCTTGTGTAAGCAATCATTGGCTGAGGGGTTGTCGGGGGGGCCGCTAGATCTCGTGGCTACGCTAGTTTTTATTTTGGATGGAAAGCTGTGTACACTGTTGGAAATGAGTTGGGGGGAGGGGTGTTCTGTGGTTAATCTTTGCTTCTAGGAAATATGTATTTTTTATATATATGTTATATTGATATGATTTCTAAATCAAACCATCTCCCTCAAATCCTAACCAAAGTAAGCGAATAGGCATGTTTTTGAAACACGGGTCAAACTTAAAAAAATGTAATTCATTCCTTTCCCATCGGCCGTAGGCTACTATGCCTTAGTGTGTCATGTTTGACGTCACGAACACGCCAGAAAAAAGGGTTACCAAACAGTAGGAAACAGCATGGAGGCCAGTGAAAACGTTACGCTTCAAAGTCTATAACGTCAACGCACGTCATAGCATCGCGCCGGAGCAGGGGTATGTCCACGCGGGTGTCATGTTTCCACCACCTTCGACCGGAGCTGGAGACGATAAATACCCAGACTACTGCAGAGTCATTTGCCCCGGGAACGAATGCCGATTGTAACCTCTCCCACTAAGGACAAAAGCCAGATGTGAGTGGGTGTTAGTGGGTGTATTTCTTTGAACCAATGGGGAAAGGGCCTACACAGTTCTCCTTCTTTCCATAACGATGACTTAGATACACTTATTAGTACAAATTACCCCGGAGCCCGGTGCTGAAGTAGTGCACTCAATCCTAAAACTCATTTTAATCGGTTAAGTGCTGTCAAGTTGTGTTGCAAACAGTCTCTCCGGCGTTGGCAGCACATTGTCTCGTCCTGATAGGCGGCTGTGTGACGGACGATAACTCAGGGGCCGTCTCTCTTTGTTGTGCGGCGCGATGACAGAGCGCATGTGAGACGTGAGGAGCGGGCACGCTGTGAATGGGAGATGTCATCCACGTCCTCCCCTGACAACGGGGCCCTCGGCACCAGCCTTTGATCATCACCACCAGGGACTGCAGGACACACACACACAGGCAGGAACACGCACGCACACACACACACACACACACACACACACACACACACACACACACACACACACACACACACACACACACACACACACACACACACACACACACACACACAGAGGCAGGAACACGCACACACACACACACAGAGGCAGGAACACGCACACACAAGCAGTAACACACACACGCACATAGGCACACACAGGCACACACACGGTATAACGCACACATGCATGTGCACACACACACAAACGTCTGCCTGCGCACAACATCACACACACACACACACACACACACACACACACACACACACACACACACACACACACACACACACACACACACACACACACACGTGTGTGTATGCGTGCACAGACAAAGGCCCATCCGCATGCACACACCACACGCACACAAATACAAACACATACAACATCTCCTAGCCAAGGCTTCTCTTTCTCAAATTCCTAATAAAAGAGATAGTCTCATGTTCTCTCCCCTTTGGTATAGTACGTATGGGATGAAATAGGAGGCTCCTATGATCTCTACAACTCACAGGGTGACGAAAGAGGTCTTTGGTTCGGTCGACGGAGCATGCTTTGAGTTATGCCCGTATGTAAAACATGATTTGTTGCGGGGAGATTGTGTTGTTGGCCTCTGATCTGGTCCAGTAAATATTGAACGCTCTGAAGAACCGGCCCCGGTCCTCCAGCGTATAGGCGCTGGTCTCCCCACTGACACGCTTCCACATCTGTTGAACCGTTTACCAGTTAATATATTAGCTGTGAGAACAGTGCCGGCTGCAGCTGGAGCCAAAGGAGAAACTGAAATCAGGAACAGATTGCGTTCCAGTTGTTGCAATTGAATTAAAATGCGTCAACACCAGCCTTTCCTCATAAAACAAAAGGCAAATAGTCAACGCTTGAGGGGCGAGTGGCAGCTTTTCGCAGGGCCTATGTTGTTTAGTCTGATGGATGGTTCAGGGTAAGTTCTTGGGACCCCTGGTGGGTTAGTTAGTTAGTAGAGGGGCCCGCTACCTCATATACCCGCATTGACAGTCTATAACTATTGGCAAACTAAATTCTAGTGGTACACTAAAGCTATTCATATCCTGGTACCGCACTAGCACCCTAAAGAACTTTAGAAAACGTTGGCCTTCTTGATTTAGCTTTTTTCTTTTTAGTTGGAACAGAGTACAATCATATTTTGGACAAGGGACTATTATTATAGCAAACCGAAAATAGACACTTGGCACCTGTGTGGGTGTAACAAACACTACAAATGCCGTTTCAGTTTTTGACAGTTTAAAATGAGTAATGTATTATAGCCTGGGGCTAAGCCTTAGTTGAGCTCTGAGTTTGAAGCGTATCGTATACCCAGGGTACCTCATATTGCCATATTGACCCGTCATACCGCTCAACAATGTATATGCTGAGATAAAAAAAATTCTTCCTTTCTTTCTTCGTGTCTCTTTCTTCCATGCAAGCTTGACTTCATGCTACACGCAGCAATCTCAAGCCATCTGGTTTTCATTTCCTGTGAGGTTGGAGATGGTAGGAGAGTTAAGCAAGGGAGCCTCGTTTGAACTGGTGGGGGGGCTAATGTAGTCAGGATGGAATCTGTCACTCAGTCTATTGGATGCTGATGACTAAGGGCAGTTTCAGCTGTAAGAGGTGAATGATTTATGGACGCCAAGTGAACTCTTGTAAGCAAAACCTGGCTAAGAGTGCTGCTGCGCAGCAACTGGGGCCTTTTTTTGGCCACAGCTTGCCTGCATTTTCTTTTGCTATTCATGCCAAAGTATTTCGCACGGCAATTAGCTCTGTCCTCATTTAGGCCTTGAGTCCCAGAGGGTTAGGAAAACCATTCATCATCCTCAGGGCTTGGGAACTATGCAGACCAGGCTCAGGTACTCTGGGGGGGTTTTGCTTTTTTTTCCTGTGTTATTGTTTTTCCTTTTACAAACAGTTGCTAGCATAGCTGAGAGCTAGCTTAAGCTGCTTCCCTAGATTGTGTATAGATATGCTTGTATATATATATGCTATATATTTTTCTCTTTAGGTTGGACCGTCTGTCAAAGGCCTTTGTTTTTGTCCCACAGTTGCGAATGCAGAACGGAAATGTAATTTTGCAAGGTCCATCTGTCATAGTGCCACTGAGTGAACTTAGTGTCGACAACGCGGCCAATTGCCGCCATCACGGGTCAACTGTACGACAGTCCGATAATTAACATTGAAATTATTTATATTTTTCTAACAGAGAATTTATGGTGCCTTCTTTAATAGGAAACATGACATTTAGCACATGTTTACACAGACACAGAAGTAAGACTCATAACTTCATCAGAGGCGCATTAAAAGAACCCTATATGTTTATCGTAGATCTAGGACTTTGAGTTATAGCCTTACATTAGCGTTGGCTCCACTGTATTTATGTTGCCTCTAAGCGCCTGAGGGCCGTCGTTAATACAGATGGGGGCCTTTTTTTTTGCAGGGCAGGCAGGCTAATAAACATATGGGGGGAAATATGTTCATGTTCCTAACTAGTACATTCACTTGGACAGGCCGGAATATGATCGAACTACAGTGTGTACATTCTTCAATTCTCCTGATCCACAGAGACACATTATTTAAAAAAAGAAAGTGTATGTGTGTGTGGGGGCTTTCCAATTCGTTCCCTGTCCTTCATTTGTTCAACCAATTCATGGGGTTGTCAGTGCCTAATATGTCTGTATCGGTCAGAATTAAGGAATTAAGGAGTGAACTGCCTAGATTCCCCCCACCCCCCCCACACACTCTTCATGGTGCTTAAGTGGAGTCACACTGCAACGCCCGACCCACGGGGTTACTGGGAGTATCAGCCGGGGACTAATAAGGTTGTGTCTCGGCAGATGATTGATGCGAGCGGGCCGGGCTTGTTTTGTTTTTTTTAATCCGCCTGTCAGGTGGCTGGAATGTTTAATGTTCTCATTATTGGTGGCTCTGTTGTGTATATTTCTCTGTCAGTGTGCGGCTGCAGCCAACTGAACTGCCAGAGCACTTCAAAGACCCCTGCAGGTCATCCGTCTTCTTCCAACACCCCCCCCCCCCCCATCCTCCCAGCCCCCTACCCCAACCACCCCCCCCCCCCCGACGTCCTGTATGTTCAGACTCAGCTGAGTGCTGCTGATTTGTTATGACTTTGGAGTCGGCTGACGGACAGGTCTCTCCCGAAAGAGAAAAGACAAAACAAAACATGGAGCCATTTCGCTTTTGTCATGCGGTGAAAGCTTGGCCGCTTCTGTAATGGAGGGGTGTGCAGGGGCGCTCTTATCGCCCGGCTGACATGTGACAATTGTTGAGTCAGTAATTTGAAGACCGGATGACTATCTAGTCATTTCTTTCGTCTGTGTGTCTTTTTTTCCTTTGTGTGTCAGTCGTGTAGGTTGCTGTTATGGTGTCACTAACAGAAGACCAGGGATTAGTATCTGTGTTTGGAGTGCCATGTGAGGGGAAACGAGGATAGCCTCTAGCCGTTTCAATGCTATAGATGCTAGGAGTGCTATTAGTACCGTCAGTGCTTCACATATTCTGGTATTCTTCGTTAGGTCTGTTTTTTTCTTATTTTCATCGTAATTATTTTTTAGTCCTATTTTTGCAAACCAAAGGTCAAAGGTTAGGTTAAATTTTGTCTGAATATCCCAGTGATATTAAATGCATTAAATAAAATATATATTAAGGTGCGAGACATGCACCTGTCTGAGGGGCATTTTAATTATTTTGAGGAAACTCAAAATTGAGGAAACTGTCGTCAGAATGGCCCAACATGGGATGTCCAAATTATCCGCTTTAGCTTTGTATTCTGATATTGGAAATATTATTCCAATACCTCGGTAGAACTCAAACACTTCCCCATGTGCAGTGTGAGAATCCGCCAGTCCAACTGGCACGGTAAACTAACTGGTTGTTAGAATTATAATATTGATGAAATCTTCTCGGTTCTCCCCCAGGATTTTTCTTTCCATGGTGGAGCTCCCACTGGCCACTGGCATCCATGAAGCAATCCTACATGATATTGTAGATTTTGTTTTTGCGTTATAAATGTAACTTTTCCATATTCGCCGCCAGTCCGCCATTCAGTTTGCCACATGACGGCGCCATGCTGGGGGCGAGGGTTGACAGTAAGAACAAGAAGGAGAGAAATTAAATCGAAATCCCAATTCTTTTCCAAGGCCGTGACTGGATTGATTGGTTTCTGCCGATCTAATTTTGTATCATGGGGAAAAAAATCGGAAAAAGTTCATTCGTCCTGAAGAAAAATGATGTGCCACATTGGTGCAGATGGATATTTTTTTTTAAGCTGGGAAGAGATTAAAGAGAAATTCTGCTCCTGAGACCTAATCACGAGCTGTAAATTACTTTGTCGATTTAACCAGATGGCAGTCTCCATCCTGCATGCCCTTCTGTATATTAATGAAGTCTGTTATATATGACTTGAAAAGTGAGATGTCCATCACCTGTAATGGTCTGCCAGCTGGTATTATCCATATTTCATTATCTCAGCGCCAAATGGTGGTGGTTTTTCTGCATTTTAGGGGACTGCTGAATTTATTTATTTTTTGTCATAGACCTGGTGACTATTCTTTTTCAGAACTACGAAATAGTTCCTAGTTGTGCCTTCAGCTAATTTTCCCCCATAGGTCAAGGCCATAATATCTGGCAGTAAAACTGTTGCGTTGGGTGAAACACGCTAGCACGATAGTTACTTGATTATGGTGTCCTGTCAACATGACAGCAAACACGGCAATATGTTAACAAATATAACTATAGAATGAGAAGTTGTGTATATATTTGGTGAATGTGGTTCCAATTAAATTAAAATATTTTTTAAAAAGCAACTGGCTTAGCCTATAAGGTTAGCTTCGGGGTGTATTCCATGCTAGCTCAATTTAGCCCATCATATAGCATTTTACCCCTACTTCTCCTTCCCTGTTCGCTAAAAGAAAAACTGAAAAACCTGAGCCTGGTTCAACTCCATCAGCACCTTGTAGATTTATTTAGCAAAGCTAGCTTGTGTGAAGTCGTCGAGACCTGAGAAACGAACCGTGTTTGTCTCGCATAACTCAGCGTGAAGGCTGCTGAAAACTCAAAGAGGCAAAGAACACATGTCAGCCAGCCCCGGTGCCCAGAAACTCCCTCCATGAATATGCCGAGCCTAATTTTAACCCGACAGCGGGGGGAAACTTTGGCCGTGCTCCCCGACCAGAGAGCACGAACAGCGGCGAGCGCACAATGCCAGCATGTCATATATTTAAATACTGTTAAATTAAAGGCTGTTTACTGTTCCAGGAGACCATTCATCTTACTCAACGCTGGGTCCTGCTTCTCGCAAATTTGTCAGTAAGAGCTTCCACATGCCAAGGTCTGTGCGAGGGGCTTGGTTGGGGGGGGGGGGGTTATCAGAGGGGTTCTCATAGCGTGTCTTCAGTCAGTCTGCAGTTAATTAGCCACCTCCACACAATAAGGCCATAACTCATTAATCACCCAGCCCCCACCAGTAGTCACCCCCCCCCTTCCCGTCTAAGCAAGACATTTGGAGACAAAAAAGTTTGCTCCTTTTGACGGACTTCAAAATGGCCGCTGTCACTGCTGTGTAAATTATAGGGGCATGCTGAGTGATGACAGACAAGGGCCCACTGTTTCATTTACTATTGCTCTTTTCCGTGGCTTTTTTTTCCTGCGTTGAAATTCTCGTAAGGGGAAAAAATCACAACCCATTGCGCTCTCTCTATCTTAGAGGTTCTCGTTTCTAGAAAACATCCATACATTTTGAAAATAAAGGGACATGCGCACATATGATAAAAGTAAGGTAATTTGGACCTATTGAACCCTGTTATGGCCTACAATGAGTGGTGTGGTTCTCTGGAAAAACAGCTTTAACTTTTGTGTTTCTGTGGGGTTTACTTTGCTTGTCAAGGGCAGGAAGTGATGGAGTGATGATGAATTCAGTGCTTGTTTGGAGAAGCACAGCGCCATTCTCCAACGAAAATAAACCAGCGGCTTTCTCCAGATGATGGAAGACACACTTCTCGCTGGATTGAGCGCACATAAAGGTCATCTATTTTTCTTTGAATCTGTAAACAGTGATCAGGCGGCCGCTGAGTACATAAGCACCGAGGAAGGTTTACTCAACACGTCGAACGTTTATGTAACCACCGGGAATCCCTTGATTGGTTCGTTAATACAGCTGACAAAACTGTGTTAAATACATTTCGCAAACTGTACCATCCATAACGACTGTGGAGAGTTTTCGAAAGCTTTTTGATGTATTTTGCCACGAATGCATAAACCCATTAACAACGCCGGCTGCCTCTGCTAAATCACTTTCTATACATCTCGGCGGGACATTCAAAACGTCCTGAATGTTTGGAGCATAACGTCAGGTTTGACCTCGGTTTCGGTGCGGATGGTGTGCACTGTCTCAAACAATAACGGCTGGTGGACAGCGGAACACACGGCGTGCAGCTGTCGGTAAGCGATGGGCATGCCGTGACGCGTACATGCACCAATTTTTTAACGTCTGGAGATCTGTTCCGTCCCACAGTGCCTATCCGCCTCTCCCCAAGAGGAAGAAGGCCCGAAATCTTCCCACCGTCTGGAAGTTCAAAGCGGACCAGGTGGTAGGTCCCTGTCGATTTGTGAACAGAGCAGCGCAAGCCGTCGTCATCTCTCACGTCCCGTCCATATTTCACTTTTGAACATGTGGGGAAGAGATCCTCTGCCACTGCTGGGAGATTGATGGGCTGTAAACCCCCCTCAACCCCCTCAACCCCGCCCACCTCCATCTAGAATGTTAGCTAGAATGCGGGGTCAGCCGGCCCAATGACAGAGTTCATGCAATAAGCAGATTCGTCTTGCCTTCGCTCAAATCAACGTTGCACCACCTAGCATGCTAGCTCCTTAAGGTTGAAGCTATAGAACTGGAACATACCGAGCTACAAATGTAGCTATTATTTTTAACTATTTTTTGACTACCTCCAAGGAGACTTCCCCATAATGACCTCCATGGAGTGTATGTTGTCATGGAGCCATCTCTGTCCAAGACTTCGGATCCTGTGGTATCTAAAATTGACGTTTCAAGTTTATTTGTACTCCTTATATACACATCGTTAAGCTTATAATTTAATTACCACCTAATTTATGGGCGAATATATCACAGGGTGTAGCATTATTCTGTACTTTTCTTCCCTCCACAGAGAAAAAAAGGTTAAATGCCAGGCTTCCTCTTATTATTATTATTTTTTATCTTATATTATTTTATTCCATGACGGCAGAGAGAGGCATCACGTAGTCCATTCCAGCCAGTCTTCACGGCTGACTGGCTGCTGTGGTGATGTGTAGGACGGGCTCCTTTTATTACCATATTTCATTGAGCAACTAGGCTCTCCTTTACACCCAGGAGAATAGGGGCTTGATGAATATGACATCTGACCATTAATGATGGGGATTTTATTGCTGGGGAATCGCATGATCTACTGTGAATGGATAATGACGCTGTTAGCTTGATTTAGCTGATTTGTTTTAAAGGGGAGGGGGGGGGGGTGCTGATTAAACAGCTAGGCAGCCTGGCTTTATTTCATGCTCCGTCCACGCTTCACGTGCTTCATTACGGCAATCACAATAGCTGTGGAAAGGTCCCAGATCACCATGTCATCATAAATCATTGTTCAGTGCGCCCGCCATCTTCATCGCCTGGACGTTCGTCTTCATTAATGATTGTAATCGATGGATTTTTCTTTTTGGGGGGGAGGGAAATCGAAATTAAACATCCTCTAGGCCTACAGGGGAACTTTAGGCAGGGCACACGCACACACACACACGCACACACAACACACACACACACACACACACACACACACACACACACACACACACACACACACACACACACACACACACACACACACACACACACACACACACACACACACACACACACACACACAGTTCTTTCAAACTGTTTGTCTCCCATAGGCCATAATGTCAAACATTATAAACACTCACACACTCAAACCAGCAAACACACACGACTATAACGATGTGTGTGTTGAAAAACAATGTTGTTGAACAATATGTGAGCATTGTTTTCCTTACTAAATTAAGAACAAATTAAATTAGCGAGGTTGGGATCATGTGATGAATATATGTATTATATAAATTATGTTTGCAAAGGGGTTACAAGGTGTTTAAAAATAACTTGGGTCAAAGGTTCTTAGACCGGCTTTTTTGAATGTGCAATATTGCTCAAATCGGCACATTTCTATTTTTTAGCTGCTAACTGTAATTTTAAAAAATAAAACGCATTTGACGATGGATATGTATTTAATTATAAGTATATTTTTAGGCCATCTTTTTTAAAATTGCTTGTTAAAAACACCCCCCCTCCCCAACGCACACGCGCACGCGCACGCACGCACACACACACACACACACACACACACACACACACACACACACACACACACACACACACACACACACACACACACACACACACACACACACACACACACACACACACACACACACACACACACAAATAATGTAATTTTATGTTAATGTTAATATAGCCCAATTCAATCTGAACTTTAAACTTGAATCTGAACAGCATCCCCTGCAATTAAAGTGGCTATTCAAGTAGTATTTATAGTAATTTGCCAAAATTGGCTACGGGACCTTTTAAAGGAGTTACGCTTGGCTTTTCTGTAGGCATATCCATAAACTGCGGTTGTCTCGAGCAATTGCGTCATTGTCCTACAGCTAAATGTTATGGCATTTAGAAGTCTAATAAAATAGACAGAAATATATAGTTAAGTGGTTACTGGGCCAACCAGTTATTGAAGTAAATAGGCCTCAGATAACAAAAAATACATGGAGGTCAAAAATAAAAAAACAAATACAAATTGCAGATCGAGTCTTTCGAAAGTTATATTATAATTATTTTATTTTTTAGTCACGCTTGGAGCTATCGCAAATAAATACATTAAGCCCACATGGATCCCGCCCTGCATGATGTACAATATAAAACTCATCAGGCCCTAAATCTCCTCTTATAAATGTACGGTGATCTGTCTCTACTGGTATCCCAACGCCGATGCTGTTGTGAGTCTCTGCCCGTACAGGGCATAGGGGGAATAGTACGCTCCTGTGGCGGCGGGTACCGGCACGGGCCCTCCTGTGGGCAGCGGGCTTTTGGAGTAGGGGTGATAGCGACTGCTCAGTCCGAGATGGTGATGCGGACTTCTGAGACCCAACGGGCTCCCGGGGCCCCCGTTGGGGGGCATGTGCATGTGACACGCCATCGCGGCGGCGGCGGCGGCAGCGTTGGCAAGAGAAGAGGAGCCCGGGTATCCTGATATCAACTTGTCCGCGCCGGCAAAGGCCGTGTGAGTCCGCAAGTGGCCCAGGAGCTCCTCGGAGGAAGAAAAGCGCTTGTCACACGGTCCATTCGCCGAGACCCAGTTACAAACGTGGGGTAAGGGGTCATTCGGCAGCATAAAGCCATAGGGGTACAGAGGGTGTCCTGTAAAGGTCGGGGTCGAGGGGTGTACGCCGTGGAGCTGGTGCGTGGGGTACATGAGCGGGTATCCAGACTTCAAAGCGTTGGCCGCGGCCGAGTCGTGCGAGCAGTTGGCGCCGGACGTGGCGGTCAAGTGGCTCGCGCAGTGGTAGCTGAGGCAGTAGGGGTCTCTACAGAGGCTGGCCGACATGAGGCCCGGGGGTGAGGCTCCGGCCAGGGGGCTGCCTCCAGCTTTACTGCATCCCAGTGAGTTAGCGAACTGGGCACTTAAAAGCTGGCTGCTGGACTTGCCGTGATCTAAACTCATTCCGTGGGGGAGGAAGGGTTGGTGGTAGCTCGCGTATGCACCTGCTAAACTTCCGGGGTAAGACATACCCGCGTGGGGTAAGGGGAAAACCGAGTGGCCGGGCTTGTAGGGGGACACGGGCGCGACAAGGCCAGATCCGAGGACGGAGGATGAGGAGGACGTCACGCATATCGAGTCTGACGTGACGGTCTTGGATCCGGACGTGTGTTCCTGGTGCTGCTGGTGTGCATCGGAGTTAATCCTGTGGCTGCCGCTGTTGTCCGTCGTGTTGTTTTTATTGCTGTCGGAGTCCTTCTTGTCCTCCTTCTCACCCGGCTTGCTGTCTGACGGCAGCGGGGAGACGGAGGTGCAGGAGCTGGGGCTGCCTGTCCTTGGGGTGAACGGCTGGCAGGTGGCGCTAGGCACCCGGAAACTGGTTTTATCTCCACCAAGACCGCCGGACGAGTCCTTCTTGTCGGATGTTTTGGCGTAGGGCTTGAAGCTAGACTTGTCGTCGGCTCCAATGTCGCTCATTTTCAGAGGTCCGGACTTCGTGTCCTTGTCACTAGATCCATTTGTCACGGAGGACAGTTTGGAGGAAGACGGTGGGTCGGGTTTGCCGATCTGGGAGCAGGTCTGAGCCAAGAGAGCCAGCGGACTTTTCTTGGCATCCAACTGTAAAATACAAAACACGTATGTTAAATTATGTGGACCGATTCTGAGAAAGACATGTCCCATCCTATTTAGATGAGATGTTTTCATATAGCTACATATGCGCACATACGCATGTTTGAGTGTTTGCAGTGGTTTTGTGTGTATTACGCACGGGTTTAACGCATTGCGCATAAACTTCTCCGCGTGTAATCCGAACTAACTACTCTACTTTTCAAGTTGAGAGGCTTGTGTAACGACAACACATGTTTTAAAAGTACACGCAAGTCATTAATATGAATTCACATGCATGGTAAATGCCAACGTACCTCAATGGGACTGATCGGGGTGGACGGCAGAGGTTGAAGGTATTCCGGGTGTAAAATGTGTCCGGCCCGTGCCGCGAGCATTTTCAAAACCTTTATGGGGAGACGATTCGCCTGTCGCGAGGGATCGGTGGGAGAAACCGAATGCACAAAAACCTTGTTGTTCTTCTCCGCTCCTTTCTTCCCAGACGAGCTGCTCTCCCAAGCTGGATTGGTGCTGTTTCTCAGGAAAGAGACCGTGGGCGATGTGATCATGACCCAATTCTCACTGGAAATAGTAAACAAATCATCTGATGGGCTCGAGAAAGGATTCGCGTCAGACTGTAGAATATATCACGACAGAGAAGACCGTTCAATACGAGAAGAATTAAGACTTTCAAGCGTTTGTAAAATCCTCTTTTTATAAGTGGCGACGAGGGTCTGAGCAAAATCCGCACATATCGCAGCTGGGTCCGTGTGGCTGCATCCTTCCTCGACGACGCACTGAGAGTAGCAGCAGGTTCGCGCGCTCCCTCGTATACGTAGACTGGCGGTGGGAGGAAAAAACACACACTCCCTCCTTCAGCAGCAGCGTTAGAATTAGTCCCGAGATGAAAGCATTTGCCGCCTTCCAATCAAACGAGAGCCCGAGGTGATTGGAGGGTCACTGGATCGTGACGTGACTCCCTCGGAAGGGCGTGCGGTACCATTCAAAACAGGCTATAGTTTTGTGCGTTATTATGTGACTGCGT
The DNA here is from genome assembly GCA_900291075.1 of Melanogrammus aeglefinus. NCBI lineage: Eukaryota > Metazoa > Chordata > Actinopteri > Gadiformes > Gadidae > Melanogrammus > Melanogrammus aeglefinus. Next base: position 447,056 of record OLKM01000062.1, read on the forward strand.
TAGTGTTTAGACGTGTTTCAACGCCCGGGTCTCGCTGGTGTAGTACCGCTGTAGTAGCCCGCAGGGCCACAGTACCGCGCTGCTCAGATAACATTGTAAATGTTGGTACATGAAGGCTATTGCGCTATAACTCCCAGTGTAATTTAACGTGAGTGATAAAGTTATCCTAAATTAACTCATTAATTAGGCCTACTATCACGCGGTCCGAATACCAACTTGAGAGCTGATAGCCTATACTGAGGGATTCATTCATACACTGATACGTGTCGGCAGATGGTCCAGTGGAATGTGCATGTTCCATATTTTCAGTAACTTATTCCCCTCTCAATCACACGGTCTGTCATCTGTCAGTTCGGTCCTGCACGCTCGTTATCTGTCAGCTGTCTACATTTTCCGCAGTGAAATCCAGGTCAACTCTTGTGCGTCAAAGTGAAATGAGTGGAGTGTTTTTTTGTTGTATTGCCTTATTATTGTGAGGCGGACGTATTGTAGCGGATTAAAATCCTTAAAAATAAAAAACACGTATCCATCGCGCATATCATGGGTAGCCTTATACAAAACACCGCATTCGCTGCAAGTCAAAGTCAATAAAAGATCAAGTATCGATCTCTTTTCTAAATGAGATCTTGCGCTCAGATGTCCGTGTTTAATTGAAGGGTACACATTCTTCCACACGTAATGTAACCTCTCATCGCATTACTCAATAGCCTATACATGTTTTGCTGATCAGGCAAGAGTTATACATATGCAAGTGTTTTTTGATTGATAACAGGGGTGCTGTTTTCGGCAAAGGCTGTTGAGCACTGACACATCGTTTGAGTTATTAGGTCAGAGAAGGGCGACCATAAATTTCTAACGTCGGGCAGAACTCCTTTATTGTCTACGTGATGGATGGTCTATTGCCCCAGACACCAAATAGTCGGCGTTATCCTTAAACGGGAGCGCGCGCGCGTTATTTTTTTTTATCAGTTGCAGTAATTGATTACATTTAAAAAAAAAGATCTTACACTTTCTTTTCCCACACACACTGACATGTATATAAGTCATACACGTATATTTGATTCAAAACATAAAATTCTTCTTAATGCAGGCTAGCTTAATATTTTTAGCCAATCATATCCAGCTCAAGTTTTAACAATGTTTTTTGTGAAAATATTGAATGAGGTTTGCATGTGTCATATAGAAAATTGAAACTTATTTTGTAATATCATTGTCTATGATATGCATGTGTGTTATGGTAAGCAAGTAGGTGAATATAACCTACTGTGCAACTTTTCTAGAAGGTATTATGTAAATACTCCACCTTATTTCCTCTTAGCATAGTGGAATTTTATTCTAGATAGATTTATTTACTTAAAAATACTGTTTATCTAAGCATGCTGTTCATTGTTTGAAGAGTGCAATTGATTTATGTGCGGAAGCAGCACATATAACACAAATGTATGAATAAATGAAGGCGTCATTTGTCTTTTGGAGACAGCTTTACCAATAATCCATGTGAATGACTTAATAAAAAAATAAAGAAAGTCATGATCAAATCAAGAACGGGCAAAGCTGCTATGACTGAATTCATGCATGTTCATGTACATTACTCAACTGACAAAGACACATGTACACATCTTTTCATAAAGATTCTGATGAAATATACTTGGTTCTGCTCTTGGATGCGTTCTTTGCATAATTGCGATCAACCAAATGCACAAATAAACCAACAGTACAAACACATTGCACCGTCCCCTGCTATATTGTTTCCTCAGTGCTTATTCTACAGCAACTGATTCCCAGTGTGTTTATTTTGAGTTCTATTTGATACAAAATGAATAATTCTTTCAATAGCTTCGACGCTACATGATTGCCATCGGTGAAACAGGAACACACTCATAAGGTTAGCATGGACTCTAAGCCTGGCTCATTTTTTAAACACAAACAAACTGCATTGAGCACATTCAAATCTACATACGCCATGGAAATCATAGAAAAAAAAGAAACCTGACAACATTCATAGAGCGATTGCGCGGAAAAGGCTCAGGATCGATAAACGTCTCATTGTAATTTTAAACAAATGGCCCTGGAAAATTCCAGTGACATGACAGGAAAATTCACCTTGTGGCAGGCAGCGCAGGGCACGCCACTTCACGGCGGAGACAGGCAGACCTGATCTGACAGGTAAAAAGGGGAGATGATGGCTAGAAGGTGCTATTGTTTCATAGCTCTTTCTTGACCTGTCAACTCCCGGCACAGAGGCCTGAATGGAGGGCCTCCTTGTCACCTGAAAACAGTCTTAAAAGGCAGTTACCGCGACCCGGGTGATTGCTCTTGTTTAATTGATTGCCTTGCAACGAGGCCTGTCACATTAATAATGGTTAAGTACGTCCCTGCTGTGTCCCCCCCAGAGTGCTGCTCCGATCAGGAAATTAACAGTGTTAACTAACCGGTGTCTGTTGAGCAATAATTGCATGATTATCTGAAGTAATGTGCTCTGGTATTGATGTTTTGTGTGCTATTTATTTTTTAGGTTAATTGTGTTTCGTGGGGCGTTACTGAGAGGGGAAAAAAAATGTGTATCGACTGGTTTTCAAAGATGTAACTAGTGTCATTGCCGTCATGGTGTGATTGTTCGTGTATGAAGTACTATGTTGCCCGTTTCCTCGGCTATATGGGCTTCTTTGTTATTAGCATCTCGATGGGAATTATCACTTCTCCAGAGCGCAACAGAAAGCAACTTTGACAAGTAAATGGTCCTGAATGATTGTTCTCCCCATTAGCCACTGAAAGGCTATGGAGATACGAGTTCTCAATGATATTCCTTTGACTGAGTGACAGTTAGAAATTGTACCAACCTACTGATAGCCTTGTAATGTACCTCGCATGTGGACTGCCACTAAGTGTATGAAATTAGACACTGACATTAGAGTTGCCTTTCAGTGAGAAATGACAAGAATCTCAACTGCTTTTCTTTTTGCGCCTGGGATGGTTGGGGGTGTGGGGGGGAATCACATAAAGCTGTCACAGAAGAACAGGCTGGAACAATCTGTCAGGAAGTATTACAGATATTATGCATTTAAGAAGGGACATTCCAGATACTTAGAAGTCATACCCATTTCTCTTGACTCACATCCAGTATATATATTTATATATATTTTTTAATATATATATTTTTTCTTCGTCTATCTGTCAAATACCATAGCAATGAGATAGTCTATGCAGCCTCCACTTGAAGGAGCATGAAATACTTCACCCCCCCCCCCCCCCCAAAGCCCACCTTGCCGGAAGTCAGACATGGGAGAGTGCAGCATGACGGAGAGAGCTTGAAAAGTGAAGTGCAGCCAAGATGGCATTGGTGAAGGGTCTTTCTCACTTTGTCTCCTCAATTAGTCAAAGCTGATGGGGGAGTGTGTGTGTGTGGGGTTGAAACCTTGTGGAGATTATGCTGTCGTCCACTTGCCACCAGCTAGGTAGGGATCCCGGCTCGCTGTAGACATGCTTAAAGGTAGCGTTAGCTTCATGTACGCCACGCTACGCTAACGTTTGGGGAAAAAACGGACGGCAAATCAGCACGACAGCTGCCACATTAGGCCTTGCCAGTTTCCTCAAGGAAACTTCTCGGGAAGCCTCTTAAAGACCGATCTACTTGTCGAGTAGCATTGGAAAGTAAGTCAATGAGGTAGCTTTCACATTTGGTAAAACCCATGAATAGCATATAGTTGAGGTTTCCATCGCTATATGGCAGTCCCTTGGCATACTACTGGAGCCATGTTTAATTTAAGAGTAATTTATGTGTATGCCACCTCCTATCTGTATGTGTTAGGGTATAAAATTAAGATAAGATTTGACATAAATAATAATTCATTAAATCACATACAATGTTAACATCCTCGTCTGAAGTGTATATTTACGGTGGCAAACATTGCTCCTGCCATTATTTCCCCTCTTCGATAGATTTAATTCGTGGAGCTTAAGCCAGGGTGAAAACGTGCGCAGGTAGCGTGTCGTGACACCGGCAGGACTGCGCGGGCTGGGATGAATGTCTACGATGGGGCAGATTATGCCCGTTTTTTTAAGAAGTCCTAAAGAATGATCTTGTCACATTTCACAGCGAGGATTAGCCAAAGAGCAGGCGGAGCGCTCCAGTCAGGAATTAGTGTCATGTCTCGGGCGGAGGACAAGCATGCAAGGTATTCACCGAGACAGGCTTGGACACACGGTGCTCTGTTTGTCTATTCTGTGATCAAATGCTGATGCTGATGGTTCTGCCTGCATAGCATCGTGGGTTTACAAAGCCGATATGCATTCGCCTGCATTTCTCCACGGGAAGTGTTCAAAGTGAACACGGCCAGAATGCTTTGCAAGCAGACAACCTGATAACTTTCGCAAGGGGGTGTCAATCTGATGGATTCTATCTACACCTGGGCTTCGTATAGTGTATACTTGTTACATGTCATAGAAGTCATTCATCTTGTCGATTGGATAGTGATCAGTGGCTTCTTACGCCTTCCCCAATAAACAAGTGTAGACCATGTGAGTGTCTCCAACCCACATTACCCATTAACTATACATTTTAAATAGAACCAAACAATTTCCCAAAGCTGTAGAAAGATTAAAAAGACCAAGTTCAAGATGTTCAAGATGCCTGACTGCGGCGGCGAATGAAATCCCACTTCATAAGACCTGCCAATGTTGTCAGTTGTTATCCATATCTTATAGCGCATTACGATAGGTCCATGAAGTCTGTAGCCTTCTCATCTGTCGCCTTGAATTTGTCAAAGTCTCGACTGTTTCTTTTAAGTCACAAGTGTCGGAGCGAGGCGGACTCTTTAATTGACAACTGAGACTGCCTTTATTTTGGTGCCAGGACGTGTTGTGTTATTTTGACAAGCTATTATTGGCAGAAGCCCGCAGGAAGTAGCATCAGGCTGGAAATGGGAAGTGACAACAGACAGAGAGAGGGAGGGAGCTCGTCATTGTCTCCGGGCGTAGTTTCAGTCAGCGGCGAGTCCCAACTCCTGGAAGACCTGGTTGAATTGTTATTGATAAGAGAGACTTTATCTTGTCGGAGGGGGACGGGGGGAAAGGGGGAAGGGGGGTGGACAGAGGGGTAGGTATGGCTGACGAGATGAATAAACAACTCAAATCTAATTCCATCCTTTCTGAGAAAAGTAATCTGGCGTGGACTCAAAGAACTTTAATATTATTTTGTGTAACGTAGATTCATTAAACAGTGGGAGCTTTCAGAAGCTTCAAGGTTCTTAATGGATTTTTTTTTCAAGGTTTTCAGCTGGTAATTTGCAACAATAGATCTCTGTGTGCTTTTCATCAAGTTTCACTCAAATACTCGTTCGGTTTCCGGGTGTTGTGTAGTTGCGTTAGGTTTAATTTTAACAAGTCGCCAGCCCTTGGCAAACTCATTTTGCTCATAATTACTTGTATTTACTCAGTTTTTAGGTTATGTACATTTCCTTTCATGTATTAACACTTTGACTCTATCATGGCTCTTTTTCAATCCAAACAATGTTCTCTTGTTGTGTTCATGGAGCTCTGTGCAATTAAGTAGCCCCGATACAATGTAGTTTAAAACGCATAGCTCAAAACCACAAGACAGAAAAGCATGTGTCAGCAATCCCCAGCTTTTTCTCTTGTAATTTCACTCATCCAAGGCACTTTCCAACCCTTATGAAACAACATTAGGAATGTTTGGTGTGGTGTTGCTGAGTTTATGAGGCCATTACTGGCTTTTTAACAGTGTATCCCTGGACTAATGGACTTCTAAGGCTCCTGTGATTTAGCACTGGGCTCCTTCGTAACATAGCATTCATTAGAAAAATGAAAAAGAAAAAAAAGGAGTTTGTCGTGAGGTACATTGTTCAATAACGATAATAGTTCAACATAAGGAAGTCCCCTTGCATTAGCAAAAACCATACACTATGCTTTTACCCAAACTGTTTTAATATATGTTTGATATGCACAATTATTTTCACAGCAAGACTTTTGTCCATCATTTCATCGGCTATACTTTCATCAAGTAATCCATTAGTATGGGGTTAACGGTGTCACTTTGCCACTTTATGCCAGGCTTATGTTGGCAAAATTGTTTCTTTGGATCCGATTTTACTGGCTGTTTTATGATGCTGTACACTTTGGCCCAAGTATATAAACATATGATTGATCTATAACCTACCAAGAGCTTTAGCTTGCAGTCTTAACTGTATTTATAGCTGGGTTGTTAAATCGTAGATGTAGCATTTTTAGTTGGACTAAATTGTTATTACAAAATTTCCAGTCCAATTTTCCATTTGTTTCTCTTATATATTTTTTAATATATTTTCGTGATACATTCTTTTCCTTTACGCACATTTTTACCAGTTCCAAAAAGTTTCAATAGTGTATATTCTCGTCCACCTATGTGCAATACCTAGTTCAGACATTCTGTATAATTGAGCGAATAACTGTGACAAGTACAAGAGATAATCTCGTAGCTACGTTGCGCTATGTAACAATTGCCTGTCAGAACGGGCACATGCCTGGGAACAGCCCACAAATGTTTCATTTTAAAGGGATTGCCAATGGATCAGGCCGCCAGAACGATATCTCATTCGTTCATCTCTTGTTGACTCTTCCACGATCTGTTGTGCTGATATTGTCATAAAACCTATAAAAAGTTATAAAAAGCATACAGCCGGACTTAGCCAAATGCATGCTCTGCTAGCAGGACAACGTTTTGGCCTGTAGATAATCTGTATGGAGTCTGCCATAATCCGCTGTTTATTAGTTTATACACCAGCAGGATCATCCCAAGGAATGAGAGTGAATGCGGGCACTCCTCGACACTCGACAGATTCAGAAGCTATCCCTGAGAATGAGGTCTACAGGCACAGAGTGCCAAGTGTCTGAATTTATGAGCGGGAGAAATAATCATCGAGAAAGTCTTTATGAAAACTATTGGTATACATATGCTGGTTGGTATTCTATACAAAGAGCATTTCTCTCTCTCTGTCTCTCTGCATCTCTCTGTCTCTCTGCCTCTCTGTCTCTCTGCCTCTCTCTCTCTCTGCCTGCCGACCCCTTTCTGAGGGTCCGAATTAATTGTCGGGGGCGTCTATCAATGCCACAGGCGGAGGTTAGGCAGGGGATCCCCAAATGAGGGGGAGCCTGTCCTGCTCACACAAAATCGATCCTGGCCTTTGGTGTTGGCAAGCCAAGCGGGCGGGGGGACAGGGGGTGGGGCTCATCTGACACCTCCTAGCTTTTTTCATGAGGAACCCTTTGATGTCTCCCAAACCCCCCTCTGAGGATTTCTTTAGGGGGTCATGAATATGAAGGCGGTACCATCTTCGAGTATATCAACCGCGCGAATGAGAAGCATCTCCTGCTTGGGGTGGGGAAAGAAATCAAACAAAAATTAAGAAATATAAGTAAATGTATGACATATAAAGTGGTGCTCCCCTCAAAGGACACAATACCATGCACCAGATCAAGTTTCCATAGTTATGCAAGCCATTTGAACAGTTTTAACTATTTATGCTGGACACACCTTATAGTGCCTATAGTGCCTATAGTGCTGACCCTTGTACATTTGAGACCTCTTCAAACATGCCATTGTTAGTTGCCTTGTACTTGTATGTGGTCTTAAATGTCTTAACCGACCCCGCACACAAAGTTGCTAACGGTAAAATAAGGTGCAAATGCTTTCCAGACCTTGAGCGATGTTAAAAAAAAAAGAAAGAGAGATATTAAAACAAGTTACATGGCTTTTTATAACCAATCAAGTATAACATTGTATATGATCTGTCTTATCACTGTTCCTCTGAAGCAGCACTTGTTCTTGGGTGGGTTTGTGCTGTCTTGGTTCACGAGGTATTGGGAGCAGAAGGAAGAGACGCTTGACCTCAAAGCATCTTTTGTTTATGAGTCAGTGGAGGGAAGTGGTTAGGATTCATGTGATGGGAAGGGGAGGTGGGCTAGGTAGCGAGGGCGGGTTGTGCTGACGTTGACGAGCCTAAAACCCTCTGCCGTCACGGTGGTCTTCCCTTTCAACTTCTCTTTGAAATGCCCCCCTCCCCGACTACTTCTCCTCAAATCACTCAATCAGAAAAATAATCAGCCCGCAAACTGATCGCATTCAAGAAATAATAATCGTTGTTATCGCATTTTAGAAGCAACAGGGGGTCGGGGAAAGGGACTTTGTTTTTGTTGTTACAATTTCGATCATTACTTTAAAACTTTTTATTTTTTAACAAAATAAATAACTGTTGCGGACATGTGGTCACTGTTTGCGGCTCCCCTCTCAACATGTGCCTGCGATATAGTTTCAGGGTAATGCAGGAGTGTCCTGGGTCTGGTGGGGCTGCTTTATAACCACTGTATAAATAGATTCCTATGACAGAGCCATTCATCTCCGGCCATGAACACGTCAAGTTTAAAAGACAGCTCCCTGAGACGCAAGCGCTTGTTAGGGCCAGATCAGCAGTCCAGATGCCTGAGATGTATGCTCATGAAGGAAAGATTAATTTCCCTGTCATCTCTGCCTTTGACAGTAGTTGTAAATCTGATTTAGCTGTTGAGCAGGGGCCACGGAAAAGGGCAGTTGGACATTAAGTTTTCAAAGGAGCGTTATCAGGGGGACTAACTCATGACTCTCAGCCTGCCAGAATTAGGTCAAAAGTGCTGAGGATGTCTGCGTGGCGTTGTGTTTTGAGAGTGTGGTGGATGGAGGAGAAGAGAAAAAGGCAATTCTACTTCACAATTCTCTCTCTCTCTCTCTCTCTCTCTCTCTCTCTCTCTCTCTCTCTCTCTCTCTCTCTCTCTCTCTCTCTCTCTCTCTCTCTCTCTCTCTCTCTCTCCCCCCTCCCTCCCTTTCTTGTGTTGTTTTCAAGATGGCGGCAGTCATGTGAGAAGCCCTGGACTGAGGGCAAGCGTAGCATGTCAAAGGAGCTATTTACTGGTAGATTGATGGGAACAGGCAATGTGAGGTGGTCACATCCTGTGACCATCTGCACACGAGTCATGCTCGTTATTTAGATCCGACACAGATGCCAGGGCACAACACAAGCCTGTATGCAGATATTTGGATTTTTGACAAAATGTTTATTGCTTTATTTTACGGGAGGTCAACTGACTCTATATTTGCGGCTGATATCCCTTTTGCTGTGTATACCGGCCCGGGGCCTAGGACGGAGCATTTAAAGGGTTTGGTTGTGTTTTTTTTAACTTCCATTTCGTAAATGCAATAATCACTTAAACCTCATGACTGTATTTCACATAACTTGCTTTAGATTCGAAATAAAAAACAAGCATTCCTTTATATACTGTTACCAGCGCGGCGACGTAAGATCACTATGTAAGTGTTATTTCCCAGTTCTAAAATTTTTACCACTATCGGTCACAATGCCCATAAAAGCTCTCTGTATGCCTCGATACCAGCTGTGCCCATCTCAACTGATTCCCATTTCACGCTTTCGTTGGGGGAGATTAACGTTTCTTCATTCGTGACTAAACCGATCTAAAGAACCTTTAAAACATTCGATGACACTCAGAATTTGCTGCGTGCAGAACGCTCGTCTCCTTAAGGTGCTTAGGGTTAAGGGGATAACACGTCCAAACGCGTTAAACAGTTAAATGACCTGATCAAAGTCACTCGCTGGTTGATTGAGCGATTAGCGGGGTGGGACACACACACACACACACACACACACACACACACACACACACACACACACACACACACACACACACACACACACACACACACACACACACACACACACACACACACACACACACACACACACACACACCCTGCGATTAATCCCTTTTCCTTTGAAGCCATTTCCTATTCAACACATGTCTGTGTTGCTTTCCCTCGGATGAAGAAACACTGAAAGCTAACACAGGCTAGCTAACACAGGCTAGCTTATTTGTTTATTTATTTTCGACCAACCGCATGTGTCTAGTAACATGTTGTTATTGTTGCATACACACAACCCTCCTCCCCCCCCCCCCCCCCCCCACACACACACACACACACACACACACACACACACACACACACACACACACACACACACACACACACACACACACACACACACACACACACACACACACACACACACACACACACACACACACACACACACACACACACATTGTACACATGCTGCATTACCTCTGAGTGCTCTATTGCTGAGAGTGCTAGCCTCATCCCCTTCTATTCACTTACCGCCTGCTAATTCCTCAGTTTTCATCGGGGCTGCTCTGTCTCTCTCTCTTTCCCCTTTTTCGACTAAATTCCCACACGTTGGGCTACAAAAGTGTGCCATGACATACTGCCGACTTAGTGAACCTAATTACATTAATGATGGCATCAATTTCTCCAAGCCGGTGAGGTTTGGCCCGCCGCGCTCCATTTTCCCCGGCACCGTGGCAACGGGGACGGTGAGAATTCTGACATCTCAGAGTGTCCCGGGACCGAAACAGAATTAATGGTTGGTCGCCCGCATCCAAGGTCCTTCGGTGGTAGTTGCGCGGCGAGACTGACTCTCTGATCTCAGCAGTGGTGTACGGCGTGCCAGAACAGGCCGCGGTCTGACGGATTACCTTCCTGCGGTAATAACTCGTGCGCTGCTCGCCATACTTCAAATGAGGCTATGCATCCCACCTCAACACTACAAAGTGGAGGCAATGATTTCTTTCCATGCTGCCCCTGCGAAATGCATCTCAGGCCATACGTCTTCATACCTGCGACAGGCCTCAGTTCGTGTTATTTTCGTTGCAGATCAACTTTCTTTATGTGGCTGGATTACCTGCGCTGATGAATAGGCGTAGATGAATGGACTTTGGCTCTCTCAAACTATTTGTTCCAGCTCGTTTTTTGTGCATTAAACGACAACGCAGACTGCAGGGAGTGCAGGTCAGGCAATACAGTAATAATCGTTTTAATGCTTGTGTTTTATGTCTTCTTTAAACATTTAGGAATTATTCAAACTCCGCTTTAAAGCATTGCAGGAGGTGTCATGCTTCCAAACAGCAACAACGTAAGCCGTAAAGCATGGTCCTTCAAAACACAAAAGGTCGCGGCCACTGTTTTTATCTGCTCCTTTGGGTTGGCTCCGCCTTCCAATAGGAAGCCAGGATTCCACCATCCCTCTTTCTCCCTCTCTCTCTCTCTCTCTGTCTCTGTCTCTGTCTCTCTCTCTCTCTCTCTCTCTCTCTGTGTCTCTCTCTCTGTCTCTCTCTCTGGCTCTTTCTCTGGCTCTGTCTCGGTCCCGGTCTTTCTCTGTCTCTGTCTCTGTCTCTTTCTCTGTCTCTGGCTCTTTCTCTGTCTCTGTCTCGGTCTTTCTCTTTCTCTGTCTCTGTCTCTGTCTCTGTCTCTGTCTCTTTCTCTGTCTCTGGCTCTTTCTCTGTCTCTGTCTCGTTCTTTCTCTTTCTCTGTCTCTGTCTCTGTCTCGGTCCCGGTTCTCTCTCTCTCTCTCTCTCTCTCGCTCTATTCTCTCTGTTCTCTCAGGTGATAGAATGCATTCCGTGCAGCCTGAGGACACAGGCGCTCCTGTGTGCCATCTGTGGTGGTCTGTGTTCTCCGGACGGAGCAGTCAAAAGCTTGTTGGCTACACCCTGTCTCTGTCCAAACACAGTTGACTTTAGACGACCACATCGAACAGGGTCTCTCTCTCTCTCTCTCTCTCTCTCTCTCTCTCTCTCTCTCTCTCTCTCTCTCTCTCGCTCTCTCGCTCTCTCGCTCTCTCTCTCTCGCTCTCTCGCTCTGTCTCTCTCGCTCTCTCGCTCTATCTGTCTCGCTCTCTCGCTCTATCTGTCTCTCTCTCCCTCTGATTCTCTCTCTCAGAGCACATTAAACCTTCTGGGTGCTGAAACTATTTAGCCATTTTTTTCCACCTCTAATGTCTCCCACTCAAGTCATCTGTTTTCTTCTACCATTTTTCTTTTACAGACGCTCGCTCATTAGTGTTTATAATTTATGGAGTGAGGCAGCGTTTTGAGTGCCTCTTCCTGACATTTATACAAGGTTCTGCTCGGCTCCCACTGGATCCAGTCGTAGGCGAGCGAGACTCCGGCAGCGGCGGGGAAAAACGAGAGGAGACAAGCTCATGAAAGCTCCTTTCAGTCCACTCCTCAGCTCGCCGTGGACATGTCCAAGTAAAACCGAGTTTCCCAGAAATGTGTGTTTTAGAGCGCGTGCAATGCTGTCAAAAAAGTGATTCATCACTTTGCCGTGAAACGCTCTGACAGTCTCTGTTTGAGCGTGGATGCTATCTTAGAAAGTGTAAATAAACTTTGGAGGGGCGTCAGGTCAGTGTGGGGATGAAATGCATAGTTTGGCCGTTGACTCTGCGGGTCATCATTCATCCTGCCTGTTGTGAACGGGGGCCTTGATCAGAGGAGCGTCCCCTGGCCCCCAGATGACCTGCCTTCCATCGGACCAGCTGCAGTTCAGATGCCTCGGGCCCAGATGTTAGCATTACTGAAATAGGTCCTTTCACCTTCTTCACCACTTCAAAGACCTTTCTAGAACCAAAACAACAACAAGTCTTCCGACCCGGTTTCTTTTTCCTACGCCGCTTATCGATCGAGGGACTCCGGTCGAGACCCTCGGGGTGAACGATCGGAAACCATCTGACGTTTCGCCGTGTTTTTATAACTTCGGGAACTGTACCCGATGCTTCCTGATATGTATGTGCGACTGTGTAGCGCTCCGGCAAACGAAAGGGCGTAATAAAAGCGAAGCTTGCCCTTAAGCAAGTGACATTTATATCAAATTGCTTCAGTATAGAAAGCAATAACAGAATTGCGTGGCTCCAGCCCTTTTCTATTTTTGCGGGGTGCGAAGAACATAACAAACTAGTGTTCAGGAATTCAGAAAGGTAGCTTTTCATTTCTGCCAGCTCAGCTTACCATAATAGACACATTTGCCTGACAGTGGTAATCGCTAAAACGCAATCAATATTGCATGCATAAAAAACACATCAATGGAGTTGAACACGGTTTCCCTTGTCTCCTCCCTTTAACAGGTGAATGCTCCAGCTGTTAATTTCTGGTGGGTCACCTACTTTAATTGCTGCTAATCTGGAGCGAGTGGCTTTGATCTCTTTGACAGTTTGACTGCATTAGCACAAGTGTGTTGGCTAATCCTGTGCGTAGCTTGTTCTCTTTGGCACAGCCAGAGGCCTGTCCAACGATAATATGTCAGCTGAGGGATAAGCCCTCATCAAACAACTAGGTCTAAGCTTCCAGAAAACAGGGGGGGTTGAAGGGCCACCGACATGCTGTGCCTTCAAACAAAGATGGAGTTGTTAACCGACGCTGGCTTGTATATGCGCTCGATCAACACACAGGCCACACTCTTCATACAGCCCACCTCTCGTAGCGCCTGCGTAGGACTCTGGTAATTTGAGTGTTTGCAAGGAGCGATATCAATGTCCCGTTGACCCATATGTGGGATCTTCACTTTTCCATGGTCTGATGAACACAGGTGAGGCACAGTCCTGACGCACAATTGGAACCAGTTGCTTTTAGAAAAACAGTATATACTGTAGTTGATCAAAAAGGGTTTTTTAAAGCAGTATCAAATTTTTAAGCATTTCAATTGTATATATTTACACTGTTACAGGAATTGTATTCATTACACTTCCTTAGAAAGCTTCTTTCAAGCGTGCGTGTGTGTGTGTGTGTGTGTGTGTGTGTGTGTGTGTGTGTGTGTGTGTGTGTGTGTGTGTGTGTGTGTGTGTGTGTGTGTGTGTGTGTGTGTGTGTGTGTGTGTGTGTGTGTGTGTGTGTGTGTTTTACGCAAACAGCTGTCCTGAACTCGAGTTGAACTCCCATGAATTATGATAAGCATCTCACAGGGAACAATATCTGCTTACAGGAAAGAATGAGTGAGACCTTATCTGGAATGAAGAAGTGCCACCACTGTGGGATTTCAGATTGTGGTAAACTCCTTTCTTACAAGTGATATAGGCCACACAGATATTTCTTTATATGTATAATTAGGAAGGAATAGCAAATCATTCTTTCAAAAAATACATACAGAAGCTACAGTGCTTCAATTGCAACTAATATAAAGCAGGGGTTTAAGGAAAATAATAATAAACTTTCTCGCTATGAGATTTAAATGACCTTCTGGACTGCGGCTCGTAAATTAAAACAGACCCAAGATAATTTGCAGGCGCAAATCACTTAGCTGGCTTCGAACCCGTGGTTTTGGTCATGGGTCCGTTATCCGGCAAAGCTAACAGTGGCAGAGTCTTATAGGTAGTTTAATATATTGAACTTTGTACTTTTGTACAGTGTTAAGGTTTTTACCTAGCTTTGAAGCTAGCTAAGCAGCAGGGGCTACAAAAGGATGTGGTGCATTGCTCCTTTTCTCTATGAACTAATCTATTGCGAGATAACTCTAAATCCCTCCATCCCAACAGTGTTTTTGTTTGCACTGCATTTATTCTAGGCTGAGAACATATACTTCCGAAATGTATATCGCTGGGCCTAAAATAACGTAGCGGCTGAAAGCAAGGTTTAGCCATAAAATATAGAGAGGGTAGAATATATAGAGGGCCATAACAGGGTGTGCTGAATTAAATTGTAGCCATGAAATTCCAGCCTAATAGTTTATTTTGGCCACTCAACAATCGGCCTTTGCTTTGAATGCCACAGGGCCGCCGAGACCACCTGTAAATAGTCATATGGTTTCATTTGTTTTCAGGGCCATTTGGCTGCTATGACATTCGTCAGGAAATGGAAAAATACGCAGGAGGACTCTGGAGACGCTACTGGAAGGTGACTCGCCAGTCATGGGCACATGGTGGAGATTAATCAAATGTTATGTGTGCGCTATCAACCAGCTGGCAGCACCAGCCTCTAAGCCTTTGAGTGAGGCAGTCCACCGGGGCCTTGTGGCACAGCTGAGTTTGTCTTGTAAAAGTGCAGCTGTCCAAAACATGACAGCTACAGCATTAGCAGGGCCATTAAGAGGTGTAGAACATTTCCAGGGAAGCCATTTGAAAAATGACAACCTCCGGCACTGGTGAGATATTAATTATGGTTAGCATCCAGCGAGGAAAAAGGGAAAATAAGCAAATACGTTTGGGAGGACAAAGGATGCCCTGTTTCTTCTCAGAGGATGGCTTGTGCTTGCAGTTTTTAAAAAGCTATATAAAGGAGAGAAATCTGTGTTTTCTTTAGGTTGTCGCTGTTGGCAAACAGTTTAGTTTATGTATCTTACTAGTGACAACTTATTTATCTTCTAAATAGTACAATTAATTTGAGTAAAATGTGCAAGAGTTGCTAATTCTTCCTATTAGCATTACTGAAAAAGGGTCCTTTCAGCGTCTCACCACTAAGCTACAAAATATATACCAATTTTCTTCCTGATTTGCAATATGCTAATCACTTCCTATGCAGCGGTGGTGTTTCCCTACACTGTTAGTAATGAGAGTTAATGGCAAGAACACTTCCAATCCTAAATGCAATTAAAAGTTAATAATTAGCCACAAACCATTATTAAAAGTAGCTTATATTTTCCAAAGACAGCATTGAGCTAAAACTTTTAAACGCTTTTAACCCATGTGCACCTTAAACATGCTTAACATAAGGTAATTATACATAGCCGGGTAAAAGGATTAATAGTGCTCTTGATGTACTTTGCCCATTATAGTAGGCCTATCTATTCTTCCCGTTATGCACCTACTCTTAGCCAAGTTTTACCATCGGTAAGCCCGGTACCGTTGAGTCTGTGAAGCAAACAATGAATTGTATAGGGTACGTTGGGGCTGGTTTTATGCTGACCGGAATAAAGAGACTACAAAAGACATGGTGGCCCATCCAAAAAAAAGACCATGATCAGTATTGAAATTAGTAATTTGCATTTTTTCACAAAGAGGATTGGCTGGTAATGACTAAATCTCTCCATGCCTTCAATTGGGGATTAATTTGCAATTTTTTTCATTAAGTTGCATTAACTCAAATCCAACGAGGCACCTCCTAATTAAAACCCCCACATCCCTGGGAGTGTTGTAATTCCCTTTAGAATACAGTCTGTTAATTGGTCATTACTAAACCCGGAAAAGACTTGTTTACAGTGACTGTGAATACTAGCGCTGAACCAGGTCCCTCTTCTTTCCCGGGGAACCGGTAGGAGAGGAGACCGATGATGGTCTGATTATACCTTCGCCGTCGCCTCATAAATACAGAGCTGCCCGCCGTCGGTGCGAGCGGTGTTTATTAGAAACCGCCCGAGACCTGCGCGCCGCCGGTCCCCGCGGTTACTTATGCAGATAAATGCGGCACCATCCATCATTACCTCAATTCATAAATAGCCAATGACTCAACTCCCCTCGTATGGAAGGGATCAGACCTCGGAAATGCAACCGCGGGGAAGCGTTCTGTTCATGAAAAACATGAGTGATCACACGCGGCGATCCACCACTGCCCCCCCCCCCCCCCTTACTCATTACATCTTATTCTACATGTCATCCTCCTCTTCGCCATCCGGGCGAGCCCCCCCCTAAGAGAAGGGTAACTGGGGCGGGTGCGGCGGGCTCCTCGCCGCCGCGCTGAATGGGAAGCAGATGAGCAGCCATTCTCTGGGTGTATAGTGTGGAGCTGCTTTATGCCGGCGAGATGGGAGAGGGCGGCGGGGGGGGGGGGGGGGGGGGATGGCCACGGAGGTGCATGGGCTGATGAGAAGGGATGATATATGTGGCGGCTGTGTCCCCGCTCTCCTCTGGCCCATTGTCATTAATCACGGCTATTAGGCTCCCCCAGCACCGCCCGCCTGCCCCGTCTGCACCCGGCCGTCCTCGCACTTCCTCTTGTGCCTCATATCCATAAAGCCCAAGACCCAGTGTGCACCTCCAGCTCATCTCCCCGGGGCAGGGCCCCGCGAAGACACGCGCTGGGAGGGGGGGGGGGAGGGGGGCTGCGGGTGCACGTGTTGTGTGCCGAGATTAAAAGCCATCGTTTGCGTAATTACACCCCACAATTTCGTTTTTTCCTGTTTTTTTTTTTTTTTTTGCCGTTTAAAAAGCGATCAGGAGTTTCTGCTGGTGCAGCAGCAGTATTGGAGTCGGCTTCTCTGGGCGGTTTTCATTTACAACAGACTTTCCCTTTGTCTTTTTCCCTCGGCGTGATTAACAAGAATGAGAGCCGCTACAGTATGTTTCATTAGAATATAGTCTAGGGGGCTGTTTATTTATTTTTTTATTCCAATGGATTCAATTTGCACATCATAACCCTGCTGTTTTAAACCCTGCTGTTGGGTACTTCCTGTGTGGTGCTATCTAATCAGCAGTCTGCACCACTCCGTCTCTCTCTCTCTCTCCACCAGTGCATGTACATCGTTAAGTCGCTCGCTCGCTCGCTCTCTCTTGTCCCGTCGTCTGTGTCATCAAACCCAAGAGGTCTGATATGATAATATGTGTGAACTGAAATGTGAAGGCAATTCATATCACTTTCCCAGGGCTTTGAATGTTTGATTTGCATAACCAGAGAAAATGATATTAGATGGGCATATTGATTTAATTTCATCCTAGAGGGCTGTTAATTATGGTATCATAAAAGTGTCATCTCTTTATTATCGGTTTCAGAATGGAGTTTGATGTCTGGTGTTAGCAGGAATCTTTCTCCTCGCTACGGGAAAGACCGTCGTCATGATGTTTCGGAGCATAATTTTACATAATGAGCACGGAGGGGGAATACACCAAAACCTTTGAGTCAATTGTGTTCTCTTTCCTCCTAATTCTCTCCCCTTTCAGTTAGATTGGCTTAATGTAATGTTGCTTTAATCCGATATCGTACTCCATATTTCTCATGTTATTTTCGGCCCCACATCCTTGAGTCGGCCCCCAGGAGCCCATTGGTTTGATTTACACGCCCGGTTGTAGCGGGCGCTGCATGTCTTACATCACGGTGAAACTGGAATCAGCTACATGTGTCCCACGAAGGGGTCTGTTTTGTCTGAGTTTTTGTCATCCTAAAGACCGCGCTCTGATACCCGACCCGCACAGCCGCCTCCCCCCCCCCTGGAAGCCCCTTTGAACAGGGCGGTGAGCACGCCGAACAAATGAGGTGTCCCCCTCTTCGCCTGCAGCTGAAGGCAGATCTTTACGAGTGGATTCCCCAAGTGCAATTGATCTAAATGAACAGCGATCATTATTCCAGATCTCTCCCATCCTTAATCCTGGAGCGCTATTGAGCAGATATCTCTTTAAACACAGCAAATAGGTGGTCCGGGGTTGAAAGAAGGCTGAGTGCATTCATTACTTCTCATCCTCCCCCACCCACCACCACCACTACTAGCCCCACCTCCTCCACCACCACCACCACCACCGACTCATCCTCGCCCTCCATCCACCTCAGAGAACACAAAGAAGTGCATAATGTGCAATCTGATAAGTGTTTCTCCAGCACACGCCGGACTCCCCCCCCCCCCCTGCACCTCCCCCCTCCACCTCCACCTCCAGCCTCCTCCTCCACCTCCTCCCCCTCTCTCCTCTTCTTCTGTCCTATACATCACCGGCGAGCCCCCCCTGGCTCAGCTGTGGTTTGCTGGAAGTGAACCCGGGGATTGGTGTGGCTTGAAGTTGATGAATAGGCCTCGCGGTGGCGAGGAGCTCCAGGGCCAAGCTGTAGGTCCGTCCCCGTGGCATGTGAGGCTGATTGGCTTTGTCCTGCGCGGCCGCCGCTAGAGGAGCGGACATTAAGATTAAGCGATGCTGTCGCGGCGGCGAGCAGCGCACTGCATCATCCGGGGGAGGAGACAGCTGCGGTGGTTAATCCTTCATCACCAGGGGGGGATGGGGGGAGGGTGGGGTGGGGGGGGGTGGAGGAGGAAGAGGAGGAGGAGGAGGAGCGCCGCTAGCCAGCCAGAGCCGGAGATATACCGCCAAAGATAACCCTTCATAACTTCTGCCAGAGATCAGAAACTATGAGTTTGCGTCCATCTGCGCTCAATCCAGCCCTTTTTTCTTTTCTTATTTTTTAAGATGGAGGCGGAGTATAGGTTATTGGGAGACGTCAGGCCATAAATAAAGTGGACAACGGTGACACCAGGGGAATGTTTTTGGGTTGGGAGCTAATCTGTGCTTAAGTAACGGAGTGGGGGAGGGATGGGGGTGTGACTGCTCATTGTTCTTCCGTCAGGAGGGCCGAGGCAACAAGGCCAAATAAACAGGAATCCGCGGCACATTCCTAGCATGTCAGCGGCTAAGTGACATGAGTGTAGTTTATCACACATTCTGTCTGTTGGGAATTCCCTTTTTTTTTTTAGATGGAGAAAAACCACAGGGCTGGGCTGAAACGGTCTGTATTTATGTGTTTGCGAGTGGCGTCAGCATATTTTGGACTGCTGGCTTTGCATGTTTGTTGTAGTGTTTGATGTCGCTGTCGGCGCGTGATGGATGAGAGTCATCATGCAGAGTAAAAGTAAAGCTCTCAGTTCCCCGGGAAGGCTGACATGCTATATCGCCAGAGATGGCCTGAAAAGACATTACAGTGGGACGCGTCTCCTTTCATCTGCTCTCCCCCTTTCACCGGCCAAAAACCCCCAGCCTTTTTCCTTTTTTGTGTTTTTTTTTTTTGTTACAGCCAACGCAGTTTACATTTTCATACAGCCGCCGTGTCTCTGAATATGGTAATTCCCCCACAGAGAATGGTCCTCTTGTGATCCGGGGGGGGCGGAGGGGGGGGGGTGGTGATGTATTCGCGATGGTAGTGGCGTACCTGCGGAGGGAACACTCTCCTGACAGTGACATATTAGTTATGGTGTCTCTCGGAATCTGATAACTTCAAATTTGTCACCTTGTTAAGTTTTGATTTATGTGATACCATTTCGGTAAAGTAATTGGCCTGGCCTGTTGTAGAAAATAATCAGCCTCTTCGCAGAAACCCAACGCTGGGCCATGCTAATGAGGCAGGCCCGGTTGCCGAACGAACGCCCAGTCGACTGGCAGTTATTAATGGCTGTTATGATTTACAGATGGGTGTGGATTGGACTGAGTTTGGGCGGAAAGTGACATTAAGGAAGAAGGAAGTAGAAGAAAAAAAAAGACATGGCGATGTTGGGAAGTACTAATGAAGTAGCGTACTGCTCGTGAAACAATCATATGCGTTGTCAAGGAGATGTATAATTACCCAGCAGCCACCCTGTCTGGCAGGCTGGAGGACGGGTGGGCGGATAGGTGTTGAGGGAGGCGGGAGGGGGGGGGGGGGGGGGGTGAGGGTGATGGAGCCGAACAACCTGGCCCGGTAATGGATGGAGTTCGACTGGCAAGGGGCTAAAATGCACTCGGCAGTGACAGAGGAGTGGGGATTGATGAATTAATTGGGGCTTTCTTGGGACATACGGGGACCCGCTGTGGCATATGCTCAGCTTGTTACTTTGGAAAGTCTGCTGACCCTGAAAGTGAAGTCATCCCATGCAGGGAGCTGTGGCATTTTTTTTTTTTTATTACTGCGCTCCATCTTTTTTCTTTATTGGATGGATCACAGAGACCAAATGTGGTCATTTAATGCCATGTTACCGTTTTGTAATGTGATTAAATCGGGGCGAAACCAATAAAGCCCTGTGCTTAGCATGTGGGAGAAGGGGAGAGTCGACATCTTTCTAATGATACACTTTGGTATTGGATGCCCTCCCTACAAAACGTATTTTCCTCTCTGAAGGCAGTTGATGTCGTTGGAAGAGTTGGAACTTCAGGAATGTTGTGAATGTTATCTGGCTCTTGTGACAGATATGAGAGTGTGGCCAAGAGCTGTTGACCCGAGCACAATCTACGTTTTTCGTAGGGTCTGTGTTTGCCAAGTAAGCATATGGCTAACCATTTGTTAGCCTGATTGGACCACTTGGATTCACTTTGTTGGATCTGAGCACCAGGACAGGAATTACGGAAGGATGGGAATCTGGTCCTAGCCTCTGTTGTTATTTCTTGTTAAATCATGCTAATCTGATTTGCGGTTCACCTTCTAATTGGGATGCTTGCAGTTGAGGATAGCCAGAAATAACAATTTCAACAATGTTTAAAGTTATGTTAAACTATCTTTATCCTACATACACCTCCTTTTTGAATACAATGGCTATCATGACCGGCCAATCAGAAATGACCTCCCAGGCAGCCACAGCGACGTAGCTTTTCCCATGGCTGCCATCTGATGACAGTCCCAGTCTCAAACCTCTCACATTTTCTCTTCCTCTCCTCCTCTCTTGAAAGCTAACTCCCGCTGCGCGTTGGAAACAAAAGAGTCCACACAGCTGTTATCTGTCACCACGCTCTTAGTTCAGCAAGCGTCCATTGGCCACATCATCTCCCCCACCACCATCAACCCCACCCTCCCATCCTCCATCTCGCCGTGGCGGTGGTGGTGGTGGTGGTGGTTGGTGGTGGGGTGGGGGGGGGGGGTGTGGTTGCATTAGGGCCGACCGCCAGCCGCATCACTGGGTCTCGGTGGCACTGCCGAGAGTCCCAGGCCCATCACGGCGAATTAAAAGCGAGAGGAGGGCCCGGTCCCGGCGCTGCTGGCTTTCGGTGCCACTGAGCATTACGGCTGAGTCGACGGCTGAGGAGCTCTGCCAGCCATTATTCCGATACAGGGCGGACGCGCGTCCCCTTGTCCATCCTGCTCTCCTCTGTGAGGCCTGTCCTCCTGTCTCTTGCCTCCCCTCCCTCACCCGCCAGCACCACCTCCGCCCTTTAAACCCGCCGCGTACAGATACAGCAGAGCACAGTCCACCACCACCTCCGCCCTTTGAACCCACCGCGTACAGATACAGCAGAGCACAGTCCATCGAGACGGACTGACGCTTTTACCATATCCGCGGCAATATGGGCTCGGGTGTTGTTGTTGTTGTTGTGAAATGTTCATGATTAGCGCAGGAAGTGGTTAATAGATTTAGTGTGTGTGTGTGTGTGTGTGTGTGTGTGTGTGTGTGTGTGTGTGTGTGTGTGTGTGTGTGTGTGTGTGTGTGTGTGTGTGTGTGTGTGTGTGTGTGTGTGTGTGTGGTTTGAAGGAATGCTGTGCATTATTTATTCCTTGTCGAAGGTTTGGCCACGAGACCGCAGAGTCATCTAAACTCTCCCCCCCCGTCGTAGAAAGTGGGTTATGTTTTCTGCTCGGCAATCAGGAAACCTTATCTGTGACCCTGTTCGAAGTCATACTCTCATACTAAAACCCTGGCCCTCATCTCTCTCCCTCTCTCTCTCTCTCTCTGTCTCTCTCTCCATCCCCTGTCTTGACTCGCTCTCCATCCCTTTCTATTTCCGTCTCTCTCCTCACACACTGGCCCGCCCTCTCTGCTGGGTCTTAACGCTCATCAGAAGGGACAGGTGAGTTAGTGCGCGCTTAGCTTCAAACCCCTGTAATTGTTTCTCGCGAGCGGCCGACTAAACATGAACGGTGGAGAAACAACAGGAATGATTAGTGAGGGTTAGATTCACTCGCCGGGCCGTTCTGACACCTGTCTCCCCGTTTTGTCTGAAAGCCATTGCCAAATCCCCCCCCCCCCCACCTCTCTGCACTGCCAGTCACATGGTCGGATAGAGAGATTAGGAGGAGGCGGAGGAGGAGTTGTTCTGCTTTCTGTGAGACCGCCGATAATGTAGCTGTTAGCATGCACATGGTCTTGGAGCCCTGTGGTAGGAGGGATCGGGGCTGTGTGTGATATGTTGTGGCCTCTATGGGTTGCATTTAATTGCTGCTACAATGTCACAGAGGTAATTTGGTCGGCTGACATACATGTCGTTAGATCAGCCTCAGTAATCACATTAATCGTGTCGTACCGTCTAGAGTCGGGGGGGGGGGAGGGGGGACATTTGAAATTGAGTCGAAAGATTGTTTACTCGTGTATTCCGTGGGAAAAACAAACGTACCAGTATTCATGTGCAAAATATGCATTTAATCTTTCAGTTGTGTCTTGTTTACAGAACACAGTGGCAGCTTGGGGTTATTAATCATTCTTGTCTTAATTACCCCGCGTGGCTGTTTCATGTAGGACTCGGATTCTGACCTTTTTTCTGGGTTCTCTTAAACCATTAATCATGCAACGATCAATGCCAGCCAAAAAAAAAAAAAAAGGGGCAGATAATCTTATTGGCGGAGCAAAGTTGTATTAAAAAAAACCATATAACTATCTTAAAGGGTTTGTTATGAAGAACCGCATTACTGGTCACATTTTACATTTAATCATTTCAACAAACTAGGGTAACACAAAGTTTTCAATGAGCCACAACACAACACTGTCAAAATGTGACAAGAGGAAACCTCGTCTATATTTGCAATGCAAGGTTGGTTAAGTAAAATACCGCCCCGCTTGCTAATGTGTCTCAATGTGAATTAATCGGCTTTGACACTTCTGGAGACAAATATTTCTTTCCCCCCAAAGTACCATTCCTGGTTGTGCGCCATATGGCCTGCAGGAGAGTCACTCGTAGCGCTAATCTGACAGGTAAATGAGAGGCTGTGTGTGGTCTATCGCTTGACGACGGACAGTTTAGACCTGTGGGCCTAGGCGTCCTTGCCAGGAAGTCGATACCATTTACCGAGAAGTCCTAACCTAGGCTAAGGCTTATCATGGAAGAACGCCGTAATCGTTTTCAGCCAATTTTTCATTCCTGTCTCCCCCCCAAACAAATCTGTCATGTGTTTGTTTGAAGTAAACGTTGCAGGCTTGCTGGAGAAAGTGGACCTTCTGAGCTTTTTGGTTTAAACACAGACAATGGTTGATGTTGTATTTTTTTTAATATAATCAAACAGTTTTTTCTTATGTTCATTTCTAATGATAATGAAAGTAAATGCAAAACGATAGACAAAAACCAACAGAATACTACTGAAAAAACAGAAAAGAATATTAGTTGTACTTTCGGGTTTCTTCTTGAAGTTTTGCTGAATATCCCACCGTTTGTCATTCAAGTCATCCCCGGCTGACCGCCCTTCATTTGCATCACACAATGCAGCCGATGTGAAAGGAGAGCACTCTCATACACACCTCCTCACCTCCAGTCAGTTAAACAGATGAACTATTGCTGAAACCAAGATTAAACAGTAACTGGTTCTGCAGGGAGGGCGGCCACGGGACAATGTGAATGGAGCCTGACAGACATTTTATCAGTAAACCAATTAACATGATTTATGGCTGGGGTTAAGCTCGAGACTTTCCCATAAACACAAAGGGGGCCCGCCGAACGGCTCCTGCTGAAGTGTGATGTTATCAGGGCCTTCTAGATTCTGCTTGGCCGGCGTGGAGTCAGCATGCATTTGTAAATGCCGCTACTGTGCATGGCGGCGCCCCTCCCATCAGTGGGTCAGGAGTTCAGAGCCCAGCCTGAAGACTTGAAGGGTGGGGTGTGAACTCCCGACCTCCCCCCCCTAATGTAAAGGCCAAGCAGTGGAAATTCAGCTGTTATCAGCCACCCCCGCCTCCCCCCCACCCGCCTCCCCCCAGCTCTCTCTCCCACCCAAGTAGGGAGCTAGTCGACCCTTATTCCAACACCCCCGTCTTAGTGCGACTGAAGCGGAGGAATAAATCATTGCAGCAAATAAGGCATCATGATATAACACGATAAATCAGACAGGGTTGTCGTATTCAAAAGAATATCTTCTGTGGTAAACATCAGCTCATAGGTTTTAGTTAGGTTAGGTTACTATTCAAATAGAGTATTTTCAAATCATCCAGCGAAGTTGAGTACAAAGCAGGTAACACTTACCTGTCAACCTGGGTTTGAAGCCCAGACACGCTCAGGAGCTTGGCAGGAATTGCCTCTCCGGTGTGATGGAATTTTGGTCTTTCTCGCGAGTTCAGGCTACAATATTTGCAGAGGATGGATTTACAGTTTACCGAAAAGATGTTAATTGGTTGCTGTCGTTTCGTCCATGTGATGTATTCCTGTAATAATGCACTAAGGGTTCACGAGACCTTCGGGGGGGGAACTGACTTTGACTTGAAGGATGTTAGAAAGGGGAATTAGTTTGAACTGAAAACGACACCAGGTGGTGACAGTATGGTTAAATGGAGTAGACAGATAGACAGACCGAACGGCCTTTTGTTAACCTTGACCGAATCAGGACAATACATGATGTGCCTTACAGAAGAGTCCATCAACCCTGCTTCTCCGTGATAAATATAGTATAAATTACATTAAGTGTGCGTACGGGCGCCGTTTTTAAAAGTGAGACTCCCAAGATTATGACCCGACAACAAAGACTCTCATATCGCAGATCGCATGCGATCTAGTGACTTTCATTCAAGCATGGCTCACTGATTCCATGACTAATGTTTATGCAATCACTAAAGTCTGTTCCTATTACCCCCCCCCCCCCCCCCTCCACCAACCATCGTGTTTACTAAACTACAGGCCGATTATGACGGGGAGGGAGATAGGGAGCATTTATACAGTTCAGCGACCTTTACGACGCCACAAAATCCTCATCAGCCATTCAATCATCCACAAACGTCAGGGTTTAAAGCAGGCCGGTGAATTAGGCAGGATTGATTTAGTGACACTGCTTCTTCTCCTGTCGTCTGTCTTGTTGTTGCAGATTTGTCGGCAGATTTTGAATCTTGGTTTAAACGGCTTTAATGGTCTCACACAATCTAGGGGAGTTGGGTTCCAAAATGTTTTTAAGCTCAAGACCCCAAAGATTTGGTGTCTCTTTTTGTCCCAAAACTTAAGAAAAGTACATCATGATGCCACATTCTACATGCCATTCAAACCCTTCCATACCGGGAGGTGAAAGGGGTCTTATTTCGCACATCCCCAACGTGATGTGAGGGGAGTTGACAGGGGTGTTGGCCACGCATGAAACAAGGATGAGAATCTTTCTTTGCAGACACATGTTACTTCATTAGTATCGACTCCCAAGATATAGCGTGCTACCCGGCACCTTTTATTGATTTAGCATTTAGATACCTCTGGGGTTGTACGTATATGTAGTGTATCTCTGTGTGTATATAGCAATCAATATATATAGGATATGTTCTTTTTTATTTTGAGACCGAGACCTAGTCAGAGAGGAGTTTCCTAAACTCAACATTTTTTTTTTGTCAACACTATACCGTAGTACAATATACCGCGTATCGTGAATGCAATTTGAATTCGCCATCTATTTTTGATTTGATTGAAAAGTGCGGCATTACCATACTCCCACCCGTCATCTACGTTACCTTTGATTTGTTGCACCTGACCCCCTCCTCCCCCCTCCGCTGTCTCTCATCGGCGCCAGTAAACCACGGTGCTCTCACCCCCTCCCTCCCCGAGTGTTTTCCTCACGGGAGGGACGACGGGAGTGATGAGCAAAAGGTTTCAGACTCAATCCTTGAGCAAAGGGCTGTGCTGACAGGGATTATTATTTATTTGTCATGGTGGATGTAATAAGCTGTAGATACAGGACCGAGGTGCCTGTGATTTATTGCTCTGTCGACCGCCACTTGCAGGACGCCCGCTCTAGCGTGCAGGATGAATACCACACTGTCAGCCCTGTCCATCCGTCACCATCACCCCGCCCCTCCCCCCCCCCCCCTCCACCTCCCACTCCCTCCCCATCCCCTAGTCCCCCCCCCCCCCCCTTTTTCCACTACACCCCTCCCCAGTTCCACGGCAGAATACATAAACAATATTTCATTATCTTGATACCTTCTCCTCTGTATTTGTTTCTGGGCTCTCAGTTTTATGTGTCTCATTATTTTGATACACGAGCTGGAGGTTGTACTCCCCCAGAGTTATTGATAAATGGTGTGTGCGTATGTGCGCGCGCACGTGCGCAGCGCTTTTTATTGACCTGACGTTAATGGAATCGAATGTGTTTCCGCGTCGCTTTTTCGGTCCTGTCTATTCAGAGCACGCGGTTATTAAAGACATTATGTTGAATTATGGAATTAAGAGTTCCCCTCTCGCGTGTGCTGTGCTCTCACCGCTCATAGATTAATCAAAGGGCGTACAACGCCGTCCCTCTTTCTGTAAAGGGGGCTTCGGTGACTTGCTTGTAGTTCTAATCTTAATATATTTAGCTGCTAGCTAGGGAGGCTAGTAGCTAAACACGCACAGAACTACAATTTGCGACGAAACCAAAGGCTGCTTTGTTGCCGTTTTTCGGGAATGGATACCGTAAGAAACACTTTTCGGTCGTCGTGACCCACATTTATTTGTCATTGAACGTTATTTAATTTTCCCTCAGCCTCTTCTTCTCGGTGACAACGCTCAGCTAGCCCTCAATAGGTCATGTAATCACGTTAAGAGCCTTCATGCTTTCAGGATTATGTTATTGAGTGTCACTTAATTGGATAAACATTTTCCACGGCGTAAACACTGAGCACCACTCGTCACCGCCGGGGATAATGTTTACGCGGCGGAGGGGGGTTTTAGCGGGGTGTGGAAGTGACTCTGTAAACAGGGCTGTGGGGGGCTCCCCGATTGCTGGAGGCCCCCCCGACTGCTGGAGGCCCCCCCCGACAGAGTGAGGCATCAGCGAAAACACTCAGAGCCACCAACTCCTTCCCCACCCCCTCAGCCCTGTCGGAGTGCGGACATGTGCTTGGCGAGAGAGAGCGGGGCCACGTATCTGACAGCAGCCTAATTAATATGAGGAATGGCCTTTTGTGTCCGGGGTAAACGACACGAGCAGAGCCCTCTCTTTGTTGTCGTGGGCCCCGCTAAGCCCAGAGACTGAAGCAAGTGCTCAGTGTGTCTGTGTTTTGTTTCTTAGTAGGTGTTAACTCTAAATCTGTGAATAGCATTACATTCTCTCTCGGTGACCAAAGGCCTAAGAAAACTCAACAAGCACGGCTTAAAAAAAGTTTTTTCCCTCTCTTTTCGGATGAGCTTTGTTCATTATGAATCAAAGCGCTTTAACTGGGCTCTTGTGTTTATTCCTCAACAACAGCAGCAGTATCCTTTCCCAGAGTGCACTCTGGCAAATGTGTTACACTGGTTGTTGTTGTTTTTTGCGTGAGGCATCCGTCTTTTTTAAAGGTTCATTTTTCATCAGCAGATTGTTATTTATGGACTTCTGTTTGTTTGGGGTTGAGGGAGGGGGGGGGGGGCTACCGGGGGTATCATTACTAACAATACAGCTAATAGCGATCGTTTGTTATGTGGCACCAGTGCTGATACTCAGGGATGGGGGCAGTGAAGTGAGAATACTCATTTGGAGGTTGAGAAAAGCCTTGACAAGGCTCATTTATAACAAGATCATTCTGGGATGTCCAGACTATTAATAACCCTCCATTTTCATTCTAATTAGTGCTCCCTGGTGTAAATGACTCTGCAATGAGCCCTTCTACTACATTTTTATCTTTTCTTCAGTTTGTGGTGCCAAGTGCTAAAGTTGTTGCTTTTGATCCGCTGTTTGATTTGTTGGAAACCAGGCAGAAGAGTCGATGCATTTCATAGGATGGATTCGATGGAAACGTATTTGCCGTGAACGCCGCGGGAGTATTGCAATGAAATAAAGCATTGCCATTTAGCATGTAATGCCAAGGGTGTGAACAGATATGCAATCGACTTATTGCTCACTTTTTCTCTATTTCTCTCTCTCTCTCTCTCTCTCTCTCTCTCTCTCTCTCTCTCTCTCTCCTCTCTCTCTCTCTCTCTCTCTCTCTCTCTCTCTCTCTCTCTCTCTCCCCCCCTCTCTCCCTAGCTCTCCAAAGACACTTGACTCTGAGCTTCTGAAGCTCTAATTAGTGATCCATTTTGGGCCTGTGATGCCTATTGATGAATGTGTGGAGAAAAGGCAAATTGAGCTGTGGCCTGGCTGGCGCGCCGATTCCCCTTAAGAAACGAGAACAGAGTGAAAAATATTTACCCCCTTCGCTTTGCCTCCCTGCCTCTTTCGATATCACCTCATACATACCCCCTCTCCTCTCCCCCCTCTCTCTCCCCCTTCTCCCCCTTTTTCTCTCCCCCTTTCTTTCGCGTCCCCCTCTTTCTCTCCCTGTCTGTCTGTCTCAGTCCTTTCCCCCCTTTCTCTCCCTCCCCCCCTCTCTTTCCCTCCTCCCCCCCCCTCCCCTCCCTCCCTCCCTCCCTCCTCCCTCCCTCCCCTCCCTCCTCCCTCCCTTTCTCTGGCTGGCTGGCCGGTATAGTCTGAGAGAAATGAGGTGCAGCAGCATTAGTGGTGGTGTGTTTTTTCTTTCTGCTTGCCTGTGCAATAGAAGGCGCTGAACGTCAGGGGGGCCCCGTCAGCAGATGGGGGGAGATGCAGATGGGGAGGTGAGAAAGCTCCCTGGTGGCACGTCCGGGCCCCTGCTCGGATGTGATTGCGGCGGCCGGGATGAAGTCAGCAGCGTTGACAAAGTGCGCCCACTGATGGATGGACAAAGCCGGGAACTGGATGTGAGAATGGATGGGAGAGGCCGAGTGGGGGAACTTAACACACAGACAAACAAAATGAAAGACAGAGAGGAATTACCTGCTAAGGCATTCAGGCAACACAAATCCCTGAGCAATTTACTTACTGCTAGCTGCGCAGCGGAGAGGGTTGCGTGCGTCGGTGGTGGTGGCGGGGTGTCGTGGGCCCAAGGGCTGTGGCAGTGCCGTCAACCGCGACGGGCTGATTGTATACCACTGTTTTATTATTGCCTCTGTTTGATATATAGTCCCATCCTCTGTACGTATTAGCCGGCCAGAGCGTGCCCTAACTTGTTGTATGTACATTTCTCCACCCCGCGATAGATTTTCAGTCAGTCTGTCACAGTTGCACATGCAGGCGCAAGCACACACACCTGCCCACACTCACTCACAG
Source organism: Melanogrammus aeglefinus (assembly GCA_900291075.1). Taxonomy (NCBI): domain Eukaryota; kingdom Metazoa; phylum Chordata; class Actinopteri; order Gadiformes; family Gadidae; genus Melanogrammus; species Melanogrammus aeglefinus. The sequence continues at coordinate 476,782 of OLKM01000062.1, forward strand.
GTCCAGGGAGACAAGCACAGTGTGTATAAAAAAAAAGAGAACTTTTTTTTAATTCTCCACCCGTTTAAATTGCAGTTGCCTCCGGGACGAGAGCATAAAATACAAGATCCTTCACGTTCCTCGTGACCTGCACACTGACACTTACCCCTCAAACTCTGGCCAAGCACCCCTCCCAAAACCTGTGTGTGTGTGTGTGTGTGTGTGTGTGTGTGTGTGTGTGTGTGTGTGTGTGTGTGTGTGTGTGTGTGTGTGTGTGTGTGTGTGTGTGTGTGTGTGTGTGTGTGTGTGTCACCACCTCACTAGCACTACATTAAATGTCAGTGAGTGGTGTTGAAAGGGGGCCCGCTAGATTAAGACTAATGCTGTTGGCCCCAGGAGCTCTGATTAGAACTATTCTCATTAATCAGAGCCTGAAGGAGATGGAAGCAATTTAAAGCCCTGCTTGTCCCAGAGCACTGGGCAGGGCAGACCTCTGTCGCTGGGCCGGACGGGTGGGCTGCGGGTGGCTGGGTGGTGGACTGAGGGAGGGGGGGGGGGGGGGGGCACTCACACCCATTCACCATCCCTTCATTACGGGCCCCCAAGGACACATGAAGGCTGGCCACTGCGATCAATCCCACCCAAGTACAAACCCCTTCTCTTTTCGAATCAGGCCCCAAAATAAAGACCCGTTTCCTCCAATAGCCCTTTATATCTCAACTTTGTGGTTTCAGACCTGCTTGTCAGCCGGTGATAAGGTGGTACTTTGAATCTGCACCCCGGGGTCACCCACTTCTCTCAGAAGGCCCTCCAGGAGGAAGAGAGGCAGGTGTACGGAGAAACTTTCAAAGGTTTTTCCAAAACTCCGACGCGAGGCGTGTCTTGTTTATCGGCGGCCTTGCGGCGCCCGGGCACTGGCCGGACCGCAGGGTGAAGGAGACTGCAGGGAGGGCGTGAGCGCACTTCGTAAACACCCGGGCCAATGGGGAGGGAACCGCTCATAAATCTCCTGGTCCTGCGGTATCATTTCCTTTCGAGTGACCTTGGTGAGGTTATAGAAAAGAGTTGCCGGCTGGTGGTTGAAGGGCGTGGGGGGGGGGTTGGGCGGGGGGAAGAAGTGGGCTTTGATATATGGTCAGGAGGAAGGAGGTGCGCCATGAATCAGAGAGGCCGGCGATTAGCGGTGAAATCCTCTGCATGTGAAACCCGGGCTGCTCTCGCCCGCGCTTATTCATCCCGTCGGCCACCCGTTCTGGCAACCCGGTGTCACGGAGGGGCTCTAAATATCTCTGGAAAACAATAATGATTTCCCTCAAGAATAGCTCAATAACGTCCGTGACACAGCGACGGTTCACCCCCACCCACCCTCCTCCATCCACCTCCAGACAGCCTTTCTGCGCGTCGCAGAGTCGTCTTCGGAGGCTTGTTAGAGGCAGGCGAGCCCTTGGAACAGAACCACATAACGTGTTGTCTCAGCACCCCCCCCCCCCCCCCATCCTGCCTCTCACCCCTCCTCCTTTCAAACAAATACTTATTAACAGGCCATGAAGTAATCAATGAGGATAATCCATCTGGGGGGCTGCCGATATGGTAATGACTCTGTCTCATCGTTACAGCCACACCGCCATAAATCAACCCCCCTTTTACCAGAATGCTTAGCAGCTGTGGCAACAAAACCCGTGGCAGTGTGGAATAAAATACTGCCTTTTGTGATTAATGCCTCAGCATTCTTCCCCCCCCCCCCCCTGCACTCTGATTGTTTTCAGATTTTCGGAAGAGAGAAAAAAATAAAAGGCTGAAAAGGGATTGTATATCAATAAGTCAGGGAGGTTCTACCGAAAAAAAATAAAAAAGATATAGGCCAGCATATAAATCACTGTGCCTTATTCAATGCTGCTTTGAGGTCATAATGCTGAGCTCGCTGCTTTTCCTTTAAGTTATATATGCTGTACTTGCGCCGGAGTAATGTTTGAGAGCACCGCATAACAAGTGAAAGCAATTTGGACCGAGCGACGTTGTACATTCAGAGCAGTCAATTCTCAGACGCCCGTGAAATTACCGTTGATGTTGGCCTTCTGCGGCCAAACCCCTGAGCTGTCAACAACTTCAGAGTGGAACCTACCATTACGGGCCCTTTGTGGAGCCCGTTTTACACGCACAAGTCATAATAAAAATGGATTTGTTTTAGCGATTGTCGAAGTTGGAACGAATGGAACCAGATATTCCCGGCCACTTGCTCAACATTGCTGCAAAGGGATATCCTTATTTATTTTGTGTTTTATGTTATATATGAATGTTCTTTTTTTACATAATGTTAACAAAACGTGGTAACAAAACGTGGTTTGTTATTTTGTAATACGATTGCTGATATGGCTTCGAAATCCCTCGCTCCCTCCCAAAGTTTTGAATTGGTTCGGAGGACATTTGGCAAAGTATTTAAACGGGAAATATTTTACCAGCCACAGCCGGCCTTGCTCTTGGCCGTGCCAAAATGTCGGCCTGACCTTAATTTTATTCGCTCCCTGAATACCGCCGAGGCAGGAAGCAGTCACTGACGCAGGCGAAGCAGGGAGGCGAGAAAGAGACAATCAGAAGTGAAAGGAGTCGGTCAGTGGCCAGGATGGACGCAATTTGGTCAGCCGAGTAATCGGAAGAACGCGCCGTGAGAGCGCCACTTTTACGCCGCCACCGTTATGAGGCAACTTCCGAAAAACACCTCAGCGGTTTCCTCTTGGTGAAGCACAAGAGGCAGGAAGCGCAGGCCGATTCTGGATCGCTCCTTGTTCTGATAACAATTAGGAAAAGCTGTTTTGGTTATTGCCGCCGTGATGTCGCTTGGAAAATTTGACAAAACAACGAGAGAGATTTTGGCATCACTCTCTCGCCTTCTTAACCTTGGGTAGCGGATTGTTTGGTCAAGTGTATCCTTTTGATACTCCTGTTATGAGTGTACACTAACTAAAGAGGTACATGGGTTTTATTCTTCATTGCTGCCTTGGAATGGCTATTGCTTTACCAGCTGAAACAACCAAGGCAGAGAGACGCTGGGAAGACAATGTATGCATGTATTTTGCAAAGAGGGATGTGCATAATGATGATTCCTTCTGCACTTGTAGCAATAATAAAATAATGTTCAGATGTCACCCAAAACATGAGTGACTCTTGTTATAATGGCCATAGCAGAATGTGAATTATGGGCCGCGTTAGAACAAACTGCTCCATCTAACCACCGAAAATATAATTCGAGTTAGAAATAGCTTCGGGGGGCTAAATATATAAAAAGGGTTTGAGAATGAGAAGAACTCTGTTAAGGTTTCTTTAAACGCACAAAGTGTGTTTGTATTGATCGTGACACACTCTTTTGTTGCACTGGAATGGCAGTCTTCCGGAGGGCACACACAAGATCTCCAAGTGCTCTTGACACTGAACCACGTGCCTGCCCCCGTCTTCACCTCGACCTCGCATACTGTAGCCTTTTTTCTCATCCAGCTGCTTTTTCTGGCCCAGCTGGCAAAGTTGGGAAAAAAAAAAAAAATCCACAATAAATAGGCTTCCAGTCAGCCCCTCCTCTCTGTTGTGGATGGTTTCCGCCCCCGCTGGTCCTATCCTGACACCGAAGCTGGCCTTTGGTCTGATTTAAGACCCTGGCCCAGCGATGACCCTCTCCTGCTTCCTCCTCCGCTCCTCTCCTCTCCTTGTCTCTCCTTTCCTCTCTTAATCCCTCTTTTCCTGCCCCCCTTCACTTTCTCCTGTTCTTTCCTAGTCCTTCCAGTCCTGTCCCCGTCTCTCCTTTCCTGTCCTTGTCTCTCCTTCCCTCTCCTCGTCTCTCTCTCCCGTCCCCTTGACTTTTCCCGTGTGTTCTTTTGTTTACACGCAGGCTTGCGTCAAGTGCGCCGTGCGGTAGCTAACTTTGAAGGAACATGTTCCTCCTTCCCGGATCACTTTTTAAGTTTTTTTTTTTGCGAGTTGTCAGTTACCGGGAATTAAGGCCGTCCCGGGACTTTTCCTGCTCTTGACCTTTGGCCATTAAGCGGCTCGCTCTGTGATTCATGTTCACCAAATGAACGTCACAGTGTTCGGACAAATGGCCTGCCCCCGACCTTGGAGCGGGGCCCCCTAGATAAGTGTTCTTGGACAGTGATGCGGTGGTGGATGTAAATACATAGATTATTTATGTGTGCTTAAGTAAGCGCTATTGTTGTCTCAGCACAAACAAAGGCCAGCGCAGTGGCCTTGGGCATGGCGACAACAACGCACACGCGCGCACACACACACACACACACACACACACACACACACACACACACACACAACACACACACACACACACACACACACACACACACACACACACACACACACACACACACACACACACACACACACACACACACACACACACATTTATTTCAGGCTCATGCATAATTGAAAAGCTTAAATTACTTTGCCATGTCTGAAAATTATAACGCTGGAGGAAATGGGTCTACACATGAACATTTATTTTCCTTTTTTCCGTGAAAACTGACGTGGAATCAATTAATCAGAATGTGTTATTTCACGCCGGACATGCGGTAGGATGCAGGCGAGAAGGGGCAGGACAGCAGTCGGCTACAGCTGTTTTCATTGGCCGAGCCGTGTGTTATAGCTGGCACGGGGCGTCGGCTCTGCAGGGAAAATGGCCGAAGGGCATTGGACCAGGTGACTTGAAGGAATAACACCCAGGGATAGCACGTTTTCTCAGCGATTCACGGAGGCTTTGGCGTATAATGAGGCGTTGTGCAGCACCACCGCATAGACGGGGCAGGCTGTGATTTTCTTGGTTCTCTAGCAACGGTTGTCAGTCACTATGAGTATGATTGACGTTGTTGGTTTGCAGTTGTGTTCTCAGTCGATTCGTTTCTCCGTGGGGGTATCCCTAACCCTATCCCAGATGTAATATCCTTGTTTATAATATTGTAAATGGATATCAAACCGAAGCAGGGCTCGGTTTTCTCTCCAAAATTTCCCCATCTAATCTGAATAAACTCATTTGATACCCACCCCCCCAACCGGAAGCCCCCTGTGAGACACGTTTTTAAATGAAACATGTGATTACACCAGATATTAATTCCATTTACAGGCTTTAAATTTCACACTCAGACAACATCTGAGTTCATTTTACTGGGCCCTCGGAGCCCGTTTGCCGGTCGTGTCTCCGTCTCTCCGAGGCTGTTTACGATGCCACTGGATGCGCGCCAACCGCAGACAATGAAAATTAAAATGCTAAATGTCTGCCATCAGATAAGCCCGGCTCATAAAGAATGTCCTGAGTTACCGGCTAGTCAGTCACATCGTTTGAGTGTCCGTGTAAGCACTTGGAAACGAATGTAGGGAGTGCAACCTCTCCTTGAACATTGTACTTTTATTGCCACATGAAACATGTTTACCTAGTTTCCTATATCATCATCATCATCAAAGCAGTCTGCTGTAAATTTTACGGCAGGGCCCATAAAGTCCTCAGTGTGTGTCTGTGTGTGTGTGTGTGTGTGTGTGTGTGTGTGTGTGTGTGTGTGTGTGTGTGTGTGTGTGTGTGTGTGTGTGTGTGTGTGTGTGTGTGTGTGTGTGTGTCTGTGTGTGTCTGTGTGTTGGGTTATTATCGAAGTTAATGTTGGGCTTATTATCTCCTTGCTGATAGCCTGGCAGCACGGCGGTCTTGTGGTGTGGTTTCCTTGGTTTCAGGAGACATGGGTTCGAGTCCCACCTCAGGTTTGAGGACAACTCTCTTGTTTGTGTTGGGTTTTCCTTGGTTTGCCCATCTTTACTTCAGTATTCAAAGATGTTGCTGGTAATACACTGGTATCTTTTGAGACCTTTGTGCTTGTGTTTATGTGTATGAGTCTGAGTGTGTGTGTGTTTGTGTGTTTTATCAATTTATGTCGTCCATCAAAAGCTGTATTTTATCTCCCTGGATGTCCTTATTGGAGGCCAGAAAAAGTAGCCAGTAGTAGGCCTGCTTCACGATGTAATATTACTAGAAAAGCCTCCATTTTACCTCTGCTTGGCGTGCGAGGCCAACCACTCAAGGAGTCCCATTGGCAGTGTGTAGTGTGGATGACAAGCGAGATGACACACACTCGCTAATAAAACGCAGAGCCCTGCAGAGGTCAGATAACACCACGGTGGTTGAACTAGGCAAGCCATATTACTTACTGACGCAATATCAGGGGCTCACGAGAAGAAAGAAGAAAAAAAAACAGCAAAGGAATTGTGAGCAAGTCTGGGAAACTGATGGTGGCTCCCACCATCCATCCATCCCTCCCTCCCCCCCCCACCCACCTCCCTGCCTCCCTCCCTCTCCCTCCCCTCTCCCTCCCTCCCTTCCTCCCTTCCTCCCTTCCTCCCCCCCCCCCTCTCCCCTCTCCCTCCCTCCCTCCCTCCCTTCCTCCCTCCCTCCTCCTTCCCTCCCTCCCCCTCTCCTCCCTCCTCCCTCCCTCCCCTCCCTCCCTCCCTCCCTCCCTCCCTCCTCCTCCCTCCCTCCCTCCCTCCCTCCCTCCCCCCTCTCTCCTCCTCCTCCACGGGTTAATTCATTGGATGAAACGTTGTGGCACATGATGTGTCATATATCAAAGGCAGGGCATCCGTAATCTTTGCTCAAGGGCATGGATAAGAGGCAGGGAGACATGTGAATGAGATGGAGTCGGGGGGGTTGGGGAGCGACTCATCCCTTTTCTGCTATCGCCACAGAGAAGATAGAGGAAGATTTATTGGGGCATCATGCAGGACCACATACAAGCGGGCAGGCCGTCTCATATGAGGACCCCCACCCCCTTCTACTTCTCCACCTCCTCCTCCTCCTCCTTCCCTCTCCAACCGTCTCCCATCCTCTTCCTGAAATACGACACGCGGCCAAGCAATCTGCTCACACATCAGATATTTGAAGAAGTAATTGGGTTCCTCTCTGTGTCTATGCAGGTTTTCTTTTTTCGGTACTGGGGGGGGGGCGTAGTCAACTGTGGTGCTTTTTTAGTGCCGCGTGTAATGGGAACCGTAAATTGTAATGTTGTGACGCCCTTATCGGGACCTCTATCACCCTTGGCGCTTCATGCTTTGCTGCCAGCTTGAGTGCAACTTTTTTTTATAACCGCCCGGGATGAGAGAGGGAGGGAAAAAAAGAAGAAGAAGGCCCCGCCCACTGGTGAGTGATTGGAGATCCCAGTGTTCCAGAGCCATGATTGACAGTGATAAATTCCCACCGTCTGACAGCTGCATCTGCGGTCAACCCCCGGAGAAATACCGAATCCGAGGGGGGTCCTCTGCGGGAAAGGATCTTTTTCCTCGGCAGGCTTTCGAAAAACACAAAGACCTACTCGACGTCGAGCGCCGCTCCAGAAAACGTCGGCCAGGATACGAGTGTTTTGTTTTTAGCACGCCATGAGCTCATTGAAGTCGGATAAACACGGCCAGTGGTCTGGAAGCTGTCCAGTTTCCAGAGGTGCAAGACAAAGCACAATAGTCTGCAGCGTTTGATTCAGCCGGTGGTCATCTGTAATGCTGTCAGGCTTAACCTTGCCTTTTGTTCCAGAGTAAAGAGCTCAAACACTAACACTGAACTTTTCCACGGACAGAGTATGACAAAGAGAAAAGATCAACAATCGTCCGTCTTGGCTGCGTACCGTAGGATGTCACATCTGTCCTGTTATGGATCGGTTCAGAGGGGGGGGAGGACACAGCTGGGAAGCCTCTCTCAGGATGAATTAAATGTATTGTGTGCTATCAACAGTCATTTACACAGTGCTTGTAAATTAAATGTTTAGAGGCCCGTCGGGTAATGACCTAATGAAATGTAGTTTGACAGATCTTGAAAGGGCTCGAAAGTTTTCTCGGTACTAGACCAAAGGGGAAAACCAATGTGGTATCACGCAGACAGGCCCACACACACACGCACACACGCACACATGCACACACGCACACATGCACATACGCACACATGCACACAATCATACTGTTATACATGTCACAAGACTTTTTTTTTTGCATTTGATTGTAAATGAAAGTGTTTACTTGAAAACTGTGCGTGTGCTCCTCATCGCGTGCATGCGTGCGTGCGTGTGTGCGTGTGTGTGCGTGTGTGTGTGTGTGTGTGTGTGTGGCTGGGGCACGGGCGTGTTTTTCGCCACAGATCAGCCACGGCCCCCGCTGCCCCTTGGATGCACCCCTTGTCGTAGCGAGGTGCCGGCTATCACGTAGCGCTGCAAATTGACCAGGGCGGCTGGTGAGAAGTGGATGAATTATACCGACGGGACCGGTGCGCTGCCTTGTCACACGGCCGCGCGAGTCGTCACCTCCCACTCGGCAGACCAAATGAACCGGCCCAGGGGTAATACGCTCTCTATCAACCCCCTCCACCTCCCCCCACTGCTGCACCCTGCTGGATCGTTTAGCTAGGTGTTTAGCGATCGCTCTTCCGGCGCTGGCTTGTCCCGCTAGCGTGGATCTCCGGGCCCCGGCCCTCGCTTTATGGATTGACGTGGCGGGGAACAAGGGGGGGGGGGGGGGGGGGGGGGGGGAACGGGAACACGAACCACCGGCGCGCAAGTGGGTCGGGTTGCGTTTTGCCGGGAACCGTTTTGCGCGCGATGACTGCGCAATGGGGGGGAGTGGGGGTGAGGGATGGAGGGGGGTGGGAGCCACATCTGAACTCAACGCTACCTAAACAACACGAAGGGTTTCACATCGCGGCCCGCTAATCTGGTGGTCCGCCCGCCGCTACGCCGTGTACCGACGTAGCGGCGGGCGGCCGTGAGTGGGACAGAGGAAGTCTCTAGTAGTGTGTTAGTGGAGAGAGAGAGAGAGGGGGGGGGGTATCCTTCCTCACAGCAGTAGTGGAAGAAGAACGCCCTGCTTCACACAAAGGGGGCAACCTCACTCCCCTCACACTGTTTATTTTTAGTCATAACATCCAGCACAATAGAAAGTGTGGGTCAAGGTGAGGCTAAGACGCCGTGTGTGTGTGTGTGTGTGTGTGTGTGTGTGTGTGTGTGTGTGTGTGTGTGTGTGTGTGTGTGTGTGTGTGTGTGTGTGTGTGTGTGTGTGTGTGTTCATACGGGGGGGGGGCTGAAGGAACCTAAAGGAACAACAAACAGATGTTCTTTGATGATAGTTCCAGAGGGGGGGGGGGGGGGGCAGAGGTGTGGAGGGCCGTCCGGATCATCAAAGGGCTCACTTGTTGAGGACCCCCCCACCGCCCCACACACACACACACACTCAAACAGATATACACACTTCCTCGCTCCCCCCCGCCAGCCCGCCAACACCCCGTCCCCCACACCTTGTGGCCCCTGATGCCCTGTGGTGCTGTGCTGTTTGGCCCCAGGATGCGTGAAGGGGAAGGTGGGTGGGTGGGTGGGGGGGAAGTTAACATTACGGCATCTGTTCACAGTAGCCCCCCTGCAAATTTGAATGGCAATATCCCCTCCACACCATGAACTGACACAGGGGAGGGAGGGAGGGAGGGAGGGAGGGAGGGAGGGAGAGAGAGAGGGAGAGAGAGAGAGAGAGAGAGAGAGAGAGAGAGAGAGAGAGAGAGAGAGAGAGAGAGAGAGAGAGAGAGAGAGAGAGAGAGAGAGAGAGAGAGAGAGAGAGAGAGAGAGAGAGAGAACTTTGTCACTCAGTGACTATCATTCCTCAACGGGTGGTGTGGTGGGTGGGTGGTGGGTGCGCGCGGTGGTTGCCACAGTCCTTAATCAAGTGTGTCTGTCAGTGAGCGCCCTTTAAAATGGAGCTGTAAAGACAAGCTGCCAGGGATACAGCACCGCGTGAGCGCCAGTCTTCCATGATTGATTTGTGTAAATCTTTCTTTTTTTCCCCTTCTTTCTTTCTTTTCTTTTTTTTTGGGGGGGGGGGCTTCTCTTTTTATTTTTTCCTCATATTCTTCTTTTTTTGGGGCGTGGCGGTGCTGGTGGTGGTGGAGGAGTGGGGGGGGGGGGGGGTGGGTGGGGAGTGGGAAGGATGGAAGGTGTGTCATCCTGGGATTAGGTGTAGAACCTCCAGGCAGTTCCTGGTGATTAATGAGCCTCCGAGGCGCGCCCAACTGTCACCGAGCGGAGCGGCGGGTTCGAGAACCAAGCCCAGACTGATGATACAGAGGGGGGGGGGGGCTGGGGGGGGGGGGTTGGGGGGTAGGGGGGGGGGGTTCTTGTCATCAACGTCCTTTGGTTGGAGTGGTGTTGCTTTAGCACCTCAGCAATCACTCTCTGAGGAGGCATGACAGGATGACGTGCAGGAAATTGTATTATTATTGTTTTTTAATGTTTCAAGGGCAAGGCATTACGCCGCTATCTGAGATTGGTTTGTTTTACTGCTCTAATGCCACTTTTTTTCCCCCCTTAGATACAGGTTTTTTCTGGATCCGGTATTTGTATATTATATTATTTTCACATCATGTTATGCTTGGTTATAGTAGGCTAGACAAGGTCAGGGCCGCGACAACAAAATCAGCTTTAATGCTATCGCCCGATTATTTTCGCATGTCTTGTACGCTTCAGGAAATGAAAATCTCCATATTGTGTTCCGGTAATAGCGTGCCCGTACATAAATTGCTTACTTATTATGCATAGGTTCTTATTATTCTGAACACACAAGTCTAACTGTCTGTACCGTCTGACAGCTAGTCAAGCGCCCCTTTTTACTGTCTGTGCGTATTGAACTTTAAAACAATAATATGCACGGCGTTAGTATCTACACAAAGCCCTTCCACAAAGCCCGCCCTTCCAGGATGCAGTGGTATATAACCACTGCATCTCTGGTGTTATCATGGCCCTCTCCGTCCTGTTCCCCTCACACTGCTCTCCCTCCGTTGGGTCTCTGAAATGTTCGCTTGCAGTGTCCTACAACCTCTTTACACGGTGTGAGATGGCCCGATGGAGACCCATAAAAGGGAGGGAGGGAGGGAGGGAGGGAGAGAGGGAGAGAGGGAGAGAGAGAGAGAGAGAGAGAGAGAGAGAGAGAGAGAGAGAGAGAGAGAGAGAGAGAGAGAGAGAGAGAGAGAGAGAGAGAGAGAGAGAGAGAGAGAGCAATTGAACTGCTCTACATCTACCTCTCTGTCTCTCCCCCCCCAGCCGAGTGTCATGTTTCCCTTTCCACAATTTATTTGAAAGCTCTCATTTCCTCTGGATTCATGGCAGAAAAACGCCATTGATCTGCCTCGGGATGATAGATTTTAAGTGTGCCTCTATCGACATGCCTATTGACAGGGCTGTGTAAATTCTGCATCTTATTACCTCTCCTCTCCTCTCTACCCCCCCCCCCCCCCCCCCCCCCCATCCCGACAGCTAAATGATACACCTTGTGAACCGTGGAGGGAGGGAGGGAGGGAGGGAGGGAGTCTCGGTCGATGGCACTTTTTGTCTGAACATCTCTCACAGCGGCTGGTGTCAGTGCCGAACGCCATGATTAATGTTGTCAGAAAAACACACCTTATCAGTCAGTGTACTGAATAATTCAACACCGTAAGACTGCAAGGAAACGACGTGTGTTTCCTTGCAAAGCTGCAAAGCATGCTGGGAAGAAGGAAAAGCCTCCACTGAATGGAATTAGTTTTGTTTTATTTATTTATTTCTGGTTGCAAGGCATGCTGGGACGACAAAAATGCCTTAACCAAATTTGTCTGGTAGATTTTAAGTTGTTTCGTTCTTTTAACCCCATGGTGATTTAGCTGTGTTGTAGTTTTGGAGGCGGATTCTTGGTTTAATTCCCAAAGATGAGTGGACAGAATGCGGCTGTCTGGCAAGTTTGCTGTAACATTAAAGAGACTTATGGAGAATACTTTAAACCTGCACCCAGTGTGCTGTGAAGCAGCTCTGCTCTTTACTGCGCTGTTTACAAGGGCTATTTCTCTTTGGCTCTGTAAGGTTTTATGGCGTCTTAATCCCACTATTTGGTAACACTGGAGGCGAGGACGTTAAATAATGTCCCACCGCCAACAGTTTTCTCCGTCTCACTTTGTTTTATAGTAATTCACAATTTAACCTTCAGAATAGCATTTGCAGGTTCATAACATTTGGGGCAGGTGTAATTTTTCTAACGCAGTGTGTTGCAACGTGACCCAATTTATCTCTGTTTTCTTATAATGCACAACATTAATCTGCGAGCTATATACGACCCATTATTCCAGCGGGCCAATAATTCATCCACACTGCTCAGCCTTCTCAACTGGAGGAAAATGTTTCTAATCAAGTTGTACCATTGTGGCGTTCTCCATTCCAACCGTGCTACGGAGCCTGTCGAGCCCGTTATTTATATACTGCAGACGTCCGCGCGCAAGGACTCACACACCATCACAAGTTATGAAGAGTGAAATGAGCTGTAGGGTGATTTTTATGATTTTTTTTTTCGCCAGGTAATGCAAGAGCATTTCCTGACTCCATTAATCTTAATGATGTGTATTTGGAAAGTAGTGTAACTGGCTTACCGCCGCCAGAAGAGACCAAAAAAAAAACATGAGAAGCTCGTGGCGAGGCCAGGCCGTTATTTCTTCCACGTTTACACTTTTTTCTCGAGGCCGTAGTTAACTCTTCAACTGAGTTCTCCTCGCAGAGATGAATTATTTAATATTGTGTACAGATGAGATGACGGACTTGTTTATCCACGATGTCAACAGCGCGAGGGGGGAACACTCTGTACACCCACACACAAGGGAGCCAAAAAAGCAATTTGCCTCTCTTCTAACAGAAAATATTACAAAATCAGTTTGATATGTGGAAACGTCGACATACAATGTACCACCGTTAATTTGTGTTTTATAACCAGAGGAGCGTACGTGTGTAAGCATCGAGGTGCTACCTGAAAACGGGGTCTTCCCGAGGGGAGGGGTTCTCGGTCGACGGGCACGGTATTACCCCCCCCCCCGCTACACCTCACCCCACCCCACTCTCTCTCACTACTTGTACCCAAGATAAATTAGTCGCCTCTAAATAATGCAGTGAACCCTAATTCTCTTTGATTAGTATTGAGTTAGATGACGGCGACCCATTGAAATTGGTCATCAGCATAAATAACGAGTGAATGAACTGATAAAATGCAAAGCCCCCCGCCGTCATAAATCAAACCCCGACTGAATCCAGAGGCCGTGGAAGCGGGCGGAATTAGAAGCCTGTGCTCCTATTAATTATGTTGCCTTGTGAAGCTGACAGTGTGATAAATCAGCACTGAAGGGGCCCTTTTCGACGGCCCGGCCCGCGGAGTTCGCCTGCCTGCAAATTGCTTTGTGTACGGCCCCTAATTGTTTCTTAAATAACCTGCCTTTTCCGAGGGCACGTTGGGAACGCGCTCCACCAAGACGGGTCGCGACCGTGGCGGAAGAGCCAAACCTCAGACTCACCGACCGACTAACCAACCCCCACCACCGAGGTACTGAAGATACAGCTTCTGGAGGGAGATTAACCACCACTCTCTACCTCTCTCTCTCTCCCCCTCTCCCTCTCTCTCTCTCTATATATATATATTCCATTCAAAGGACTTTATTGGCCTGGGACGTGTACATCGCCAAAGCACTAAAACATAAATAAGCGGGTAAAAAGAAGAAGATAAACACATTTCTTACACCCTTACCTCCTTACCTCTCTCCCCCACTCTGTCTCCTTCTCTCTCTCTCCCTTACTCCCTCTCTCCCTTACTCCCTCTCTCTCTCTCCCTTACTCCCTACCTCTCCCCCCCCACCCCCCCCTCTCTCCCTCTGTCACGATCGGGCCCCTCTTGCTGCGGTCCATATAGTGATCATTTAATGCCCTCCACAGATCAATACCCTGAGCTGCTTCATTGCGGGTCGTCTTTAGCGGTGATCTGTGGCCCTCCTTTCCTTCTCCCCGCCCGCCCTCGCTACGTGACAACGAGGGAAGGTGGCTGTTAACGCTGAACAGGGAGGCATCAGGGGACACGCGCCGCTTTATGTTCTTAACCGGGTGATTTATTCATCTTGCTTTGCTAATTTCCCTCATTGCACATTCTAATGTGCATTGCAAACAGATGCCAACACAGTATCACAGTTCAGTGCTACCCCGCACTCCCCCGGCTTCCACAGGCATTCCTTATTCCCAGACTCTCTCATGGAATATTTTCCCTGCAATGAGCTCTTCTTATGTCGGGGCGCGCCGAAAAAAGGGAACTTTAAATATGGAATGGAATTAAATTAGTTTACCTTTTGAGGCATGTAATAACAATCACCGGCTTCTCTCCGCTGTGGAGTGTGTGTAATTAATGGGAAAGCGGCAAAAAAAAGGGGGCAGTCATGAGCTATTGCTCATTAAAGTACAGGCAACCATAAAACTGGGAAGAATCTGGCAGTGGAACTTAATTCATAATAGTGTCGAGTGG
>OLKM01000062.1:493609-528609 GCA_900291075.1 Melanogrammus aeglefinus
GAATGCGATGGTATATCAAATTGAATATCAAATTGACTAGATTACATTTTTTTTATGAGCAACATACATTAACACATAATGTATGTTCATGTCAAATTCGCACGTATATGAAAGACATAATCATAAGATTATTAATAATCAAGTCAAATTCGATTGAAAGTAGAAAAAAAAAGAGACGAGGCAATTATAATGACATTCACTCACAGCAAGTCACTTTGCACGTGTGTGTATGTGTGTGTGTCGATGTGTTTGTATCTGTGTGTGTGTGTGTGTGTGTGTGTGTGTGTGTGTGTGTGTGTGTGTGTGTGTGTGTGTGTGTGTGTGTGTGTATGTGTGTGTGTCGATGTGTATATGCATTACTCTGTGCATGTGTGTGATGTGTGTGTATGTGTGTGTGTCGATGTGTGTGTGTGTGTGGTGTTGTGTGTGTGTGTGTGTGTGTGTGTGTGTGTGTGTGTGTGTGTGTGTGTGTGTGTGTGTGTGTGTGTGTGTGTTGACCACTACAGGGGTCAACACACAACACACATCGTCAGGGCCCACACAGCAGCGTCAGGGGGAACGTCAGGGGGCCCCTAGGGTCTTCCAGATGCTGCCTCCGCCTCTCATCATTAACCCGAACTCTGAGGCAGTAATTAGTGGTCCTCGAGGCAGGAGCACCGATTCAACTTCACACCACAGCTTCCCGGCTGTCATTTCAATTCCGCAGCCCAGATCTAGACGGCCTGTGTCGGTACTGACCACAGTGAGTCCCGGCCACTCCCTACCAGGAGCCACCAAGGTTTTGGGTTGTGGTCTGATCCCGTACTGTACTTAGTAGAACCAAAGTATAACCAGGAAAGCTGAATTGGTTGATTTGGACTGATCCTATCCTTTCGGGGCCGGAACTACTTACCCCTTTAACAGGGTATTTGGGCTTTTTTCTGTTGTTTCTGAGGTCACTGGAGCAGCTGTGACGGTCACTCTGGGGCACTGCCCAGCTAGCCAAGTCAGCTAAGCTAGTCCTCAAAATCAGACCCCTAGTCCCTGCTCCCTAACCCTTACCCTACCCTAACAAAACCACATTAGAACTCTTGGTGACGACGCGAGTTAAGACGTGTTACCGGGATAAGACAAGGGCATACTTTGCATAACATAACGTATACGTATACATATATATCGCTTTCTGGCCCAAAAATATTGAACATGAAAGTAGAATGAAAGCCGTGCTGGGTGGAGTGGGGGGGGAGTGTGAGGAGAGGAGACAAAGTGGACTTACATGGTCTGCTAGCCTGAATGTCTGCTACCACGTTCTCTCGCCTGGCCGGCTGCATAATATGGCACAGGAGTGTAACAATTGGCATCGGTGGAAAAAAAGAAAGAAAAGTGCCTTTAAAGTTAAAGCTGATGGATGGCTTGTCAAAAATAATAATTGCGCTGGTTGGGGAAAGTGGGTCTGCGTGCTCGGAGAGAGAGAGGGGTAGGGATTGGGTGGGTGGGTGGGGGGGGTGGTTGTGTGGAAAGAGTGTGTGTGTGTGTGGGGGGGGGGGGGGGGGTCTACAGAGAGCATGATGGGAAGTGACAGGGGTCTGTCAAGACACAGTGGCTGCCCTGAGTCGTGTGAAGCCCGAGTTGGAAGGTGGCAGAACGGAGCACACTGTCAGAGCAGGAAAGCACTGTTAATGCAGCGGGAAGAAAAGGAATCCGCCTGTCAGACCTGCTCAGCCGCCCGCCCTGCTGCAGAGAGAGAGAGGGGGGGGGGGGGGGGTAGGTGTAGACAAGAGGAAGCCCCTGAAAGCCGGCCTCCCATTGGCCGGGCCATAGGTATGGTATGGTACGTCTGTGTGTGTGTGTGGTGTGTGGGGGGGGGGGGGTGGAGTATGGATGGAATCGCAAAGGTGTGGCGACAGTGGTGGCGGCTGCGGACCGGTTTAAACCGGTTCCCTTTGGGGCTCGGACAATTCATTAATCAGTTTGACAGATCTGGCCTTATTACAGGGAATATTTGACAGGTGAGCAATTGGATTGTCAACTGCCTACTAGAGAACGTTAAATTTCAAAGGGACTTTTTTTTTCCACCTGCCTTATAATTTGGCAAACCGTTTATTGACCTTGGGAGCCAGGGGACAACCGATATCTGACTGGTTTATGTATTTCTTGTCTCCACTATGTTCGGCGTGTGAATCTGTACCATCCAACCCCTCCTCCAACCCCCCTCTCCCTTTCACCGTGCTACCCGTGGCGTGTTGACTGGCCATGCATGATACAAAAGTGTCAGCGTTTGATTGGAGGGGGGGGGATGATGTATAGACTGATCCAACAAAGGATCGAGTGCCCGCAGAGACAGACAGCTAATAGATAGAGAGGCAAGAGCGGCCTCATTTAGAGAGAGGAAGGGCTGCTCACACTGCCAATATGACAAAGGGGGGGAGTCGACAGCCATTGATCCATGCTCACGGATGACAGCTTAAAAATTCAGCAATAATCATGACAAATGGGGAGAGGCCAGAGAATTATCAACAATCGGAAGGCTGCGAGGAAATGCCAAGGTCAGAGATAAAAGGCGAGCAACTTTATTTTATTTATTTATATCCGCGCACGCACGCACGCGCTCCGCTAACCGCTGCCAGGTGATATATCGGTTAGGCTGGCGGCTTCTAAAAAGACGAGGGTGTTATTAATTAAGTTTCCGATCGCCCGCCCTCTCTCTCCAGCCACCCTCCACCCACACCACCACCCACACTTCCCCACCTTGCAGTATGGATTCCAGTGCTGGAGCCCCCTGAATGCCAAGGGCAAAGTGGTGGTTACGTAAAAGCCAGTGGCCCTCTCTCTCTCTCTCTCTCTCTCTCTCTCTCTCTCTCTCTCTCTCTCTCTCTCTCTCTCTCTCTCCTCTCTCTCTCTCTCTCTCTCTCTCTCTCTCTCCTCTCTCTCTCTCTCTCTCTCTCTCTCTCCTCCCCCCCCCTCCCGGGCAGATGGATTCATTCTATCAATAACCCAAGCCCGTCGAAAGGAAAGCTTTCGTAAGTGTGGCGTTTACATTTTTTTATTTACGGCCCGCCATCGACACAAGCTGATGTCGGAATCAAGCCGGGTTCAACGACTGATAAAACAACGACAGTATAATGGTGAATACAGCAGGGGGAAACTCTTGGGGGATTTCGAATTTGCAGAAAGTGCTGCTTGTATTGGAGGTGCCGGTATGTAGCTGCTGAACTGCTGTGCGTGTCTGTTTGATGGATCTCTCGCCTGTAGATCAGAATCTAGCTCTAACAATTCAGACAGCATTTTGAATCAGTCAGAGCCTGTAGGAGTGATGTACATGGTCCTCGCCCCAACCACACACACACGCACACGCACGCACACATGCACGCACACATGCATGCGCAAACACACACATGCATGTGCACAGAAACACACACGCACACACACACACACAGACACACACACATATGCGTGTCATAGCGACTCACAGGCATCTGACACATCCTTCTTCCAACTCACATATCTGAATGTTTCTATATGTTGATGTAAAGTACGTTATAAATAAAATGTATTGTTATTATTCTTATATCCACACACACCAACGCATAAGCTAATACGGCGGCTACAGGCTGTGACCCCAACGACCCTGACAACAATCGGGTGAATTCATCGTCCCGTCTTCAAAGTTAACTTAGACTTCATTCGAGATGGATTATACACTCGTGGCCCCGAGAAGAACTCTTAACTTTTGAAGTACAAGGAAAGAGCTTGAGGTTAAAATGTGTGTGTGTCGGGCTGCTGACACGGGCGATACAGAGGGTTCTTTTCAGTGACATGCTAACGCTCCTTCTAAAGCGATCCATTGTCTGCAGGCCGGCAGCCAATCAACAACAACAACGACAACAACAGAAAATAAACTTTTTCAAAGGCGAGAAGCACCTCGACAGAAGCCGACTTGTTTTTCCCCATCTGATTTCACTGAGCGACATTGTTAGAGTCTCCCAGTGGGTTTCTCATTCTCCACCACCACACAGGGGTCAGAGGGAGTTCCCCCCCCCCTCTCCCATTCCCCAGGAGGGTCAAAGGGACAAGCGGGTAATTTATTAGCTGTGTCATGTTCCTGTGATTGACATGTCATTCTGGCACGGGGTCTTGACTTGCGACGCCTCTGTGAAAAGTGACACGGCGCCGAAGATATGCGAGTCTCCAACCGGCCGAGGTGCGCTTTGTGGCGCGTCGGCTCCAAACTAGCACGCGGCTAACGGTGTCACGCTGGATATTAATCCTTGAACCGACATGCTCCAGGGAGAGAGAAAAAATTAAATGGCGTGCGAGGCGATGAAACGTCTTTGCGATTCCTTAGCGGTTCTGACACGTGAACGCATGGGGCCCTTTTAGAGGAGAAGGTCGCGCGAAGTTCCCGCGCACAAATCGAGTTACGCATGGTCACGGAAGACTTTATGAAATCAGGGCGCCATAACGTTAAATGTTTACCAGAGATTATTATATTACGATCACAGCACGGCCGTCCAGAGGGCCGTCGCCCACACACTTCCTGCGCCCTGGCAGTTAAGAGCAAAGCAGAGTTCCTGTTTTGCTGGAGCCATCTGTAAGACAAACCCGCCCAAGGTAAGAAAAAAACCAAACAAGCCATGACTGCGACTTGGCAGAAGATTAAACGAGGCCTCCGCAAAAGCCATTAATAATTCTCATATTTTGGAAGCAGACCATACATACAGAATCCGCTGTATTTAATCTTCTCTCATGGCGCATATAAAAAAAAAATAGAAGGGAAAGAAAAAATGCTTTTCTGGAAGGGGAGTTTTTTTCTTTTTCTTTTTCTTTTTTCTCCTCCCAGCCCAGAGTGATGGGCCTGGCTGTTCCAACGCACCCCATTTGTCTGTCAGGGCCCTGAGCACAGCCAGTGATTTACTTTCCATCACGTGAAGCTCATGTCCGGTTGATGATGCTGCCGGCCGGGAGATGGGGGAGAATTTGTCACCTGCAGCTCAGACAGGGAGATAATTGCTGATAGTTAGTAGAATAATAGAATATGCCGCCATAACCAGTCGCCTTTGCATTCTGAAAAGGGACGAATATTGGGCCGTCTGGTACCGTGTTTATCTTCATGCGTACGTCGTCGGAGGGTTTGAATCGCTCGTACGGTTATAACGGTGCTATTCCGGCATCTGTGGCTGATGAATATATCCGGTGATACGTTTAAGAGAGAGGAGTGCACAAGGGGCTTTCTCATTACTTTTCTTGTGGATTTCTTCCACATTAAGGGAACATTTAACATGAAGTATTTACAGTGGTCTGCCGTGATGTGGTGTGACGGAAGGAATGGAAGGAATTTAGAGAAGTGAATGAAATACAGTCTTCTAAGTTATGTGTAGCATACAACAGGGAGGGGCTGCCTTATGACAGTCCAGCGTGAATCGGACTTTGTAATTCCCTCCGACATGCATGTGTTGTATAACGTGTAACAGCAAAATAACCTACAGTGGGGAGCCAAGCATGACAATATTAAACATTTTATTGCTTTTGTCCACCGGCCCGTTGAAAGATCATTTGCACGTTCTCATTTTACTTTCCAGCGTCCCAGCGCTCAACCCACTTAACAACGCAACACCCACCGGGGTCGCTGCTTTCACCTCATTATTTATTATTGATATGCACGCCGAGTATATAGATTGCCAGATTTCATTCCTCACAAACGCAGCTGCTCTTAACAAGCCCACAAACTCTCCGTCTTGGGGACATATTTTGGACACATTAACCACCTCCAGAGCCCAATTATCAAGGCCAAAAGTAGCATATCAAGGCCAAAAGTTGGTGTTTATGTGAAGTTACTATTACCCCAAGTGTCTTTTGATTCCCCCTCCAGTGCGCTTTTGGCACTTTCACTGACTTGCTCTTTCAGTCGCGCTGTTTGAATGACTTTGTGTTTCCCCCATTCAACCCCTCATACAATACCGACCTTTGTGCTGCGTTAATTTGACCCAAATGTTGGCAGCGTCCCCGCCGCGGCCTCCGCCCGGAGAGACCTCCGAGAAGAGATGGGGTCACCGCCAGACAGCCATTACAGATGGGAGCGGGGGAGCGAGGGCCCGCCGGAGATAAGGGGACGTGTGCCAAAGAGCTCCGTGGTGGTGGTGGTGGTGGGGGGGGGGGGGGGTTAAGGGAATCATCTCTGTGTAATAGCCGGTGCCGGGTCAGAGAGGCTGTATTCCTGTGTGTTAACTAACACTCACTAACTCACCGAGTTCTCCCCTGGCTGAACCTCGGTTTCTGGTGAAGCCCTGGGAAGAGAGGGGTCCACACTCACAGCGGTTTCGGTGACCTGGCTCATTCCCTTCCGAGTGCTCTACAGTCAGGATAGGAGCCGGGGGGGGACGGGGAGAAACCTCATGGTGACCCCCATCACTACTAGACGATGTGTTGGTGCATTTAACCTCCTCTCCCGACCCCAGGAAGGAAAATGGCTGGCTTTGAAGTGAAATACAAATTGTCTCTGTTGTGAGTGTCATGAAATACTTACGGGTCCCTTTTTTTAGTCAAGGCATGTTTTATGAGTTCAATATACGCCTTATACTGTGATCTACTGTTTAGCCTCGGAAGGACTCAGGGCAGTGCTTTACGATGCAATAAATACACGGTTTTTTTACATCCTTTTTCCCCAAAGTATTTCGGGGGGGGGGGGGGGGGTTGTTTTTTTCTTTTACAATGCTCCACCCAAAAAGCTTCGGGCGTGTACAGGTCCAACAGCCAGGAGTCTGGCCTTCAACCTACGGCTCTCCACGGGTCCTCCACAACCTCCACCCTTCTAACTAGGCCTAATGAATGAGGGGGTGGGTCTTTGAGGATGGGGGGTGGAGTGGGCGTGGGGGTGGGGGTGGGGGAGCAGCCAGGGATTGCTGATTAGGTCAGAGGAGTGGCCACTGGGCTGAGCATGATGGATGAGTGGCAGAATGAGTTTCTGCCTGCCGGTATTGTGAAATCTTTTCATCGTTGCTGATGGGGGGCCCTAAGCAGGAGACTGATAAATGAGAGCAAGTGTCAGATACGCCCCCTTTTTTCTTTCTTCTCATTGCGATGCCATGGCTATGATACCCCCCCCAACCCCCCGTCCCAGCCCAGCCCATCACCATCCCACCCACTTCTCCCATCAGCGCCGCGACGCGCGTTGAAAAGTATTGATAA
This sequence comes from Melanogrammus aeglefinus, assembly GCA_900291075.1. Taxonomy (NCBI): domain Eukaryota; kingdom Metazoa; phylum Chordata; class Actinopteri; order Gadiformes; family Gadidae; genus Melanogrammus; species Melanogrammus aeglefinus. The sequence goes on from OLKM01000062.1 coordinate 500,774, forward strand.
AAGTAAAGTTTTTTTCTGTGTTTTTTTTTCTTTTGAGCCGCCGAGGTCGCTGAAGGGGGCATGGTGGGGGGGGGGATGATTAAGGGGCCTGACTGTTGTACCAACCTGGGGTTGGCTGTGCTGTAAACACCAGTGGAGGCCAGCGGCCCACGCTGAGAAGAGTCACTTTTTATGTAGGGGCCGGCTGTTACCTTGGTGACGGATCCCCGTGATGAATGTGTCGCCTCCATCTGGCTGCGGCACATGCAATAAATATCTGGACTGTGTGTCCTGACCTCTCTTACTTACCAGACCCATCCCTCACGGGGAGGGAGGGAGAGAGAGAGAGAGAGAGAGAGAGAGAGAGAGAGAGAGAGAGAGAGAGAGAGAGAGAGAGAGAGAGAGAGAGAGAGAGAGAGAGAGAGAGAGAGAGAGAGAGAGAGAGAGAGAGAGAGAGAGAGAGAGAGAGAGAGAGAGAGGATAATGGGTCTGAGGAGGGAACCTCTGGATGATTGGTGTTCTTTATATGATTATGTGCTGCGGCATACAGAAGGATAAGAGCACCAGGCAATCTTGTGTCGCTCCCAACACAACGGTGTAAATAAAAAAAAACGCTGTTGAAAATGTTACTACACTGGGGGGGCCGAGGGGAAAGCATTGCGCTTGGTAAATATGTGCACAGACTCCTGCTTTTCCTCCTTCCCTCCCCGCTCCTCTAACGGCAGCTCTCGCGGCCTGACCTTGCAGCTCCAGTGGCCCATCCATCTTGGGCTGTTTAGCCATTTCACTGAATTCATACTGCGCAGATTAACACAATTCATCACCACAATCATCCTCGATTTATCACCCTTCCCAATGAATGTTTTGACGTCTAGTTAATTTTCTGCTGATGATTTATCAAATTATAATTACCATACTCTGAAGGAGTCATTCATTATGTTGATGCACGATAATGATGCCAAAGTGGATTGAATTTTAAGTAAGTTCTCGGCGATTATAACATATGCAATATTGTGAGTAATGTCTTACAATTTGGCCCCCGTTGCACCCGGCAAACTCAAGGGACTGTTAATGTTGTGACAGTAAATGCTGGAAAAAATAGGCAGGTTGTTAATTTAATTTTCCTCTGCAAATTGTTTGGCCAGGGCACACAGAGCATGAAGAGTCTTCAATCAGATTTAAAACTGGAGATCTCAGATGGTTAGTGATTAAAGGGGGCGATAATTCAATTGGTTCTGCTCTTTAGGATTTTCTATATAAGCTTAAGCTCTCGCGACATTTTATTGTTCACTGAGCCCTATAACTATGGCTCTAGAAAAATCAAATTAAAGACTGGCCAGCCATTCGTACAAGCAATGAATGTATTAATAAATGAGGTCTTTTGATGTTTCATTTTCATACAAATTTTTTAATTTACTGCCCCGGCGGCTTATGTTGTCAGGTGGTGTTAATATTTAAATCACAAAAAGTCTATGTGCTGTTAAGATCAGTTTAGTGTGTGATCCAATAATGTCCTATTATTGAACTTCCCTTTATGTATTTAGGAGTCTGTGTCAGCCTCTATTATGATGATCAGTGCATGGCCTTATGGACTGGGATTGGGACTTTGTGAGTCATGGACTAATTGGAGGCTACTCAGATTGAATTAATTGTGTGCGATGCTGCTGGCACGAGAAAGAAAACAAAAAGACGTCGGAGGCTTTAGTTCGGACGCTGACGACGTTGTGTCATGCCAGGATGCAGAAACAATGCCAGGCGATCAATTAGTGCGCTGTTCTACATATGGCATTATGAGGTCAAGTGGCCACGCCCCCTCTTCCTAAGGCCTGTTACCCCATGTGCACGGGGAAGGCTCATCATTCGTTTTTCTTACGAGAAGCTTATCCTGATTGGATGAGCTTTGAGAGTAGGCGGGACTACTTTTTAACCTAATGATGGCACATGATCTGATGGGTGGGGGAGAGCGTTGTCAGAGGCCGTGCTCATTGGGCGGGGGTGGCGTGTTGTCTTTATTGCAATGCATTACGCTGGATGCCGTCAAAGTCACTGACCCTGGAACAGTTGACTGAATCCCGGGGGGCTCTCCTTTGATGTGTTATTCTCCTTCGAGATGTGGATTTAACAGGGCCCATACTTACCAAGGGACTGATTTGGCTGTCTTTTTGTATAAGCCTCTTGTATTTCACGGGCACCAATTTTGGCAGGCTAAGTGCTCCAATTGAGCCATTTTGTTTCACTTTAAAATAAACCTAGATCTATTACGGTGATCTTTCATTCATGGCTCCTCTACCTCTCACACTCTTTATCCACTTTGCTCTCCCCTCCTTCTCCTCGCTCGCACCATGCCCCGGGAGCGATGCATGCTGGGTAACCTTGTGAGGGGAAGGGGAGGGGGAGGGGGCATGGGGGGGGGGGGGGGTCTCGCCTTTCCACGCTGAGCTTGTCAACCCCAATCTGAAGTCATTTGGTGTGAAATGTGCGCCATGGACCAGGGGCCCTGAAGGTCAGCGCCTGGTAATTGATGTTGCTTATTCATCTGTTTCCTGTGTCTTGGTCTCCCTTCTCCTTTGTTTGGATAGATTGTTTGAAGATTTACTGTAGTTCTTTAAGGGGCCTGAGAAGAGTGCCCCTGCTGTCCGGGCTCAATGTCCCCGCCACGCGGGAGGGCCACCGCTGCTGACACACTGCTGCTTTTGGAAAGAAGCCTGTTTCACCAAGACAAGATGGAGGGAGCATCTCCCTGCATAACAATTAGGGAGGGGGTGGGGAGGGGGGGATAAAAGTGATCATCAGTCACACTTTACTTTTTCCTTTCCCATCAGTCAAGCTCAGTGCGTTTCTTTAATTCTGGGGTAAATGTACACATGGGAGCGGAGAAAATAAGTATAAATATATAAGCCGAATGACTCAATGTAAACACAATAGACCGTGTTTGAATCCTTGGCGATTAAATGCTTTCTTCCTAGAGGGAGAAAGCATTTAATACGTTGTGAACGCAAAATAACAATGTTTTAGTTTTGTTTTTGATGACTGACTATGTTTCTGCATTTGTCGTATTCCTGCTAAATCAGCTTTCCCGAGAGCTACGAATAACTGAGCAAAAGCCCTTGCCAGCGCCACAAGACTCCTCACATGGTGCTAAAGAATAGGAGTGGGGGGGGGGGGGGGGGGGAGAGATCTCATGCAAACACACGAAGTTCACTGTGTCGCCACTTCCTAGTGTCCTCCACCCCACGCCGCCCCACTGATCTACATGCCCTTGATGGCTGTCACCCGAGGTGCAGATAAACAATGGACTCATTTAAAAACAAAGAAATTATTATGGGAGAACGTTTAATCCCAGCTTGACATGTCAGTAGGCAGCACGGGCGACAGCTTTTCAAGAGACCCTTTGAAGTGGCAGCTCTTCCAAGGTCTTGGCTCATTACACAATAAAAGACCACTTTGCATGTAACTGGAGTGGCTTAGGAAATGATGACTGGTGAAGCAGGACCCCCTGACTTCCAAGTGACGTGGAAAATACATTTCTTTTTGTGATCTCCAAACAAAGGGGTTAATCAAAGCGAGATGTATTGTTTATTGTCAGATAAACGGAAAAGGGAAACGTCGAGGACTGTAGTTTACCGTCGAGATGCATATTTAGAAACCGGGATAGCTTTCACGCATGCAAGTCAATGATTTTTAAACTCAATAAAGGTTACTAGGTTGTCACAATACGATGGGGTTCTGAAACATGTTTCAGTATCACTGAACCATTTAAAAATGTAGGATTGGTTTCAGGAGCCTGAGAACAGCGTGGTCTGCAAGGACTGAGAACAGCATGTATCCAACGAAAACATACCTCTGAATTGTTAATAGTCAAAGGTCCACGACCTGTCAGGCGACACTCTTAAACTCTTCCTGTCAAAGTTATGAGACCACAACCGTTTTTGGCACATGAGTGAGTTTTATAAAGAATAGCTTTCTGTTGGCTATAGCTCGGCCATTCCACTTCCTTTATCAACCCCCCCCCCCCCCCCCCCGCCCCCCCAGCCAAACAATAGTCCTAATCTCCTTGATCATAGCGCCGTGAATGAGAAAAGGAGGAATGTGAATGACGTGTCGGCGAGTAAACACAGGAAAGGCACCTGTGAGGACAATGTCTCGCGGTGGAACAAAACCTTGCGCAGGAGGCAGCTGGAAACCTTTTAATTAGCGCTAATTACCTTAGCAGAGGAACGTCGGAAAGGCTTGAAAGGATTTGTGTCAGCGCCTGAGAGATCAAAGATTGAGACGGTCAGATTTCGTACTCTTTGCGGAGTCAGAAAGTAATAAGACGGGTGATAATAGGGCCCGTGAGAATGGCTACGCAGGTGGTGGCATGCTTAATCCTCGCTTAGGCTGACTGCCATTTACACAATTGGATGGGCCAATTTTAGACTCTTTTTCAAAAGAGGAGTTAAGCTTTGCTTGGGTGTGGGCCCCGGTTATTAAAGTAGCATTGTCCTTTTTTTCCTTCCTGTATAAGCCCTGTATATTTTTTTAAGTCAGTCAAAATAACATAAAGGTTAACTAAAAACAATTTAAATAAGTAGTTGCAAATCATGCACAATGAACGCCTCATCTGCTGTTGCAAAGGGTGCTACTCTTTTTCATTCCATTTGTGTAACCCAGACCCTACAGTAAACCCCAGGGCTAAGAGTGTAATGATGTATTAATAGTGGTGCGTACTGTCTCGTTTAAACGCTGTTATTAAGTCATGTCACCTGGCGGTGGTGGTTCATTTCTCTGATCCCATAAGCCAGACAGGTCAGTGAAGGGTTATTTCTCCTTTGTCATAACCCTTCAACCCAGCCCCCGGGCGAGTATCTGGAAGTTTGCAGAGCCCGGGTCTGTAGTATCTGGAAGTTTGCAGAGCCCGGGTCAAATTGTAGCTGGAAAAAAAAAAGAGAAGGAAAAAGAAAACTCAGTCCCCTTCACTTCCAATCCAGCGTTCACATTCTTACCTACAGGCAACCTCTGCTTGGCCGTGGTCATTAATCAAAGCGAAGGGCTGACCTCAGCCCCTTCTCTTTGAAGTGCTCTGTCCTCTGCAGCGGGAGGAAATCACTTGCTGCCTGATTCAATGAGCCATCGGTCGAGCCAGCAGACCTAATGACATGTGAGAATATTAACCTCCTACCACCAAGAGCGCTTCTGCTTAGAAAGCAGTCTATTATTCATTCCGGTGCGCCGGTGGAACCCTATCCCTCAGCAGTGCCTCGGCACTAAAACACCCTCCCACCAAGACTGTAGCCAAGCCAAGGCACACAGGGTTCAATTTTGAAATAATGAAGCTGTTATATTCATAAAGGTTAAGGGCACTCGTGTTTCTTGACACATTTTGATAAAGGATTCTCTGCGTCGACGCGGAGTGAAACCGCAAGGCAACTTCGTCTTTGGCGTAGCACTTTTGACAGGCGGTTTCTTTTCCTTTTCAGAATGAAACGGTTTCAGGGGGTATTGTGTATCTGGCATTAGCTGTTCTAAATGGGCGCGTTTCTTTGTAATGAGGTAGAAAAAAAACAATCTTATCTTTTAAGAAGCCGTTCTACTCCATGTCATTCGTTATTGTTTCTTATCTTGACAGACAATCTGTGCTATGAGGAACACAGCCCATTACGCACATATGAGGCCCATCACTCCTGCAGTATTGGCAAATTCATCAGCCATTTTACTCATTGCTCCCTGAGCAGCATGTTGATTTATCTGCCGTTTTTCCTTCTTCTCTTTTTCTGAATCGCTGTCCGGTCGAGAGAATGGCCTTGTTAGAATACAATAATGACTTATTAACATTTGCCGCTAGTTGGAGGCTCTCGGAACAATGAGAATGAAATCAATCACAGCCACGCCGCCCTGCGTTACGTTCATTCGTCAAACACAAAGAGCATCTGCTTAAAACGTTTCTGGCGTCGTCCTTTGAAAAAAACACCAAAAAAAAACCTCTAGGTGTAATCAAGGAAGATCACCTGACGGCACACAAGGCCAAATTGTTACCAACACTGAGATGTGTTGTTGCCTTTTTTACAAAAGGCTCTTTCAGTTGGGAATCCTGAAGCATTCCTTGAGCAGCTGGCCTTTTGGCAATGCTCTCGTTCGGGTTGTTCACATTCATTAGGTCAAGAGACGTCAGAAATTCAAGTCTCCGTTGTCCCTCCTGTCATGCGAGCCGAGACCTCCCTACTGACACATGGTGGAATCGGCTCGGACAAGTGATCAAAAAGTGTTGTGGCATGTCCCGGGCCTTGTGGGCTGGCCTCTGTACCCCATGGTCACTGGTTGAGGACATCCGACCTGAAATGCATGAAAACTAATGGCCGCCGTGACTGACATTTACGCCAATAAGCCCAAAGTGTTTGGCCGTTGTCAGCAGGAGTTTATCAATAGGCACGTCTGCATATGCACTGGTCTATTGATCCATCCATCTCTGTCCACCTATTTCTACATCACTGTGCTGTCTCTTGTCATTCAATGGGAAGGCCTGTGAGGATCTGCAGGAGCCTCCATTTGCAGCCCTCAGCCCCTTGGAGGAGCGGAGAGAAAAGGAAAGGCTTGGGAATAATGGGACTTTTTTCAGCCAATGGGGACAAGGGGTCCTGGACTCCTCTGACTCTGTTGTTTTGGATCATTGATGCGTAGCACACAAAGTTGGCCCTGAATGATTTATTAGGACTATTGTTCTTACCAGCGCCAGTCTATGGATGACGGTTATACTTTAACAAATCATTTTCTAAGATCCGTCGCCATCCTGTTCTGTTTACACTGCCTTTCCTCCATGCAGGAACGTTTAGTCAGCGCGTGCGGGGAGTGTTTGTCATTTGCGCCCCTGTGCTCGTTAATGCACTTGCAAGCGAGCCAGAACCTGCGGTCTAGTCTAGTTGACACCATTAGCCCAAGGAGACCGCCACACGCTAACAGAGTGCCCTGCTAACGAGGCCCCAGGTTAATTGCAGCGCAAACGCCTTCCAGGTGAGACAGGGTTCCGAGGACCGGCGAGGAGAAGGGTGAGTGGTAGTGGGGTGGCGGAGGCGGGGGGGGGGGGGGGGATGTTGGTGATTAGAGGAAGGACCCAGTCAGGTGACTCAGGGGGGAGACGAGAGAAGCCTCATCAGGTCCCCAGGGGGGCCTGGTGCGGGGAGGGGGGAGAGAGGAGGGCGTCTCCGGGGAGCGGAGGTAAACAAGATCGTACCTGTGCAGAGGATGGAGGTGCTAGGCTGCCCGGGGGTCGTTAGCGGCCCTGTGGCGGGAAGCAGAATGCACACGCAGCTCAGGGCCTATCAATGTCCAGGGGATAATAGGGGACGCCTGCTCTCCTCTGATCTGTCAAGCCGTCGAACCCAATCTCTCGTGATGATGAGGCGTGCTTTTGGAATGAATGTGTGTGTGTGTGTGTTTGTGGGGGGGGGGGGGGGGGGGTTATATATGGCATCAGTGGAAATTAAATAAACGAGTGGCTGAGCTTAAACACAGATCATGGGGCTCATGGGTGAAACAGTGATGCGGCGTGCACATCTCTGCGCGGCGTTGTGCCCGTGTAATTGTGACGACGCGATGTTTCGGCGCTGACTAAGTTGTCATTAAAAAGTACTTTTTTTTTTACCCCCTCCCAAACCTACATCATTCCCCTGCTCCCAGGGCACTGCATTTGGCTGATTAAATCACAGGGTGCACGCGGCAATGGTGACACGAAAACAACAATTAATAAGAAAGCGCAACCCCCCTCACACACACACACACACTACCCCCCCCCTTTACCCCCAGAATGCCGACTCGGTTTTAAACAACCTGCTAATAACATTACACGGCAGAAAATATCCTAATCAGACAGGTGAGCAGGGATTCGGGAGGCAATTTAGTTTGCTTTTCGTTAAGAAACGCTATTCTCTTGTGGGTTTACTGCTAGCAGAATCAGGTATTTATTATTAACAAATCCTGAACATGTTTTTTTCTCCCCTCATATTTTGCTGTAGCTTGTTCTCAACATCTTGCGTGCCTGGTATCGGTGTAAAGATAGTTGGAGTTGATCTGGTTCACTTGGGAGGGTGTGTGCATGTGTGTGTGTGTGTGCATGTGTGTGTGTGTGTGTGTGTGTGTGTGTGTGTGCATGTGTGTGTGTGTGGGGGCGGTGGGTTGATTGTGTGAACATACTGTGCTGTTTTGCTGGACACCTATCACTTCATCTTTCTCTCCTCATCAATTTCACACACTACACCCAAGCATAAAGACACACACACACACACACACACACACACACACACACACACACACACACACACACACACACACACACACACACACACACACACACACACACACACACACACACACACACACACACACACACACAAGCACATGAGCACACACAGCACACAGCATAGCCACGGACATGTTGGAATACACACACACACACACACACACACACACACACACACACACACACACACACACACACACACACACACACACACACACACACACACACACACACACACACACACACACACACACACACACACACACACACACACACACACACAGACACACAGACACACAGACACACACACGCACACAGGCACACACACACAGGCACATAAAGTGGACACTAAGACACGTCTAAGACATATACAGAACGTCTTAACACCAACAAACGGACACGTGTGCATTCATACACACACACACAGACACACACAGACACACACCCAGACCCACACAGAGCCCAATCCCTCACTAGGAATGCACATTAAAAAGGATTTGTTCCCCTAAAGCCGGTCGACGTTCACGAGGCCAGTGGCAGACTTAAGTGTCAATTAAGGTGATGTACAGTGGGCACATTATCATACAAGCTTGTCAGCTGTGGCCATTTGAGGGAAACAAATACCCCCGGCTTTACACCTTCCACGACTTGAACTTTGCATGGACCCATCGCCGCAATGAATGTCACAGTCAATCATTTAGCCGCTTGGCGCGCGGGCTGCCTGGCGAGTCGATGCATGGGGGGGGGATCAAGTCATTTCATACAAATAATACCCATAAAAAAATAAAGAAAACGTGGACTCGGATGTCACTCGCAGCCGCAGAGGCACAGTCCGTCTATCCGTCCGTCCAGCCGTCCACGGGTCAGCCTTCCCCTCCCCTCCCCCGTGGACCACGTTCCTCTGCTCTCCGTCTCATTACTGGGCGGGGGGGGGGGGGGGGGGGGAATTATAGCTCTCAGCGGGGATGATGGATGACAAGTTAAATTTGTGTCCAGGGACTGGAGGTGAACGGTGACAGAGGTATTTATCTTCAGAATGGAGGCTGGGGGTCAGGCGAGGCCCGGACGCCTTAAGGCGCCAGACATTGACAAATTCATCCAGTGGAAAGCCATTGCTTGGGACTTTTTCTTTTGTTTTTGAGTCCTGGCCACTCGCTAAGTGACCCGCATCGCTCATACTGCCAGCGTGTGAAGAATGCCCCTGCATGGCCCGGGAGCCCGGCTCTTCTGTCGGGGGTCCCTGGTAGTTCATTGATTTTCTTTTTGCTTTGTTTTTGTTTTTTTGTTTTTTGGAAAAGGCTTTAATCGTTGTCCTGGTGAGACTCTGAAAGGTGTTTGTGTCGGTTGATCAGAAACAGTTGTGTCAGAGAGGAGGTGGGGGAAGGGCGGGGAGGGGGGGGGGGGGTCAAACTGGGTTAATTTGGTTAATTTATCCGCCTAATTTGGTGCCTCGGATTTCGGAAGTAGTCGACGTCGTGCCAATATTTCTTCCTTTGGTTGGGCCTCATTTGTATTCCAGGCGTTTCTCTCCGTACGTTCACGGGACGTGGCTTTTCCACGCCGTTTGCAGCTCAACCCGCCTTTGGTTTCATCTGTGACGCAGTGATGAGGGAGAATAATGTGTTTATGTTTTGTCCTGCAGGTTTACGTACCGTAGATAGCGGGGTGAGCCACAGAGACCTCTAGTGGACGCTGAACACGCTCAAGGGGTTTATTAGAGGATTATTGCCTCCAGGACCTCCATTCATTACCATCACAGTCTGTGATACATCTAGGCTGTTAAATATGCTATCAGATATACTCAATGGTCAACGCAATGATGATGACATATTGTGGCGCACTATTGATGCGTATGAACACATAGCCTTGTCATTTGTTCCAGTGCTCCCTGGCTGTAGTATTAGGTGGGCCAAGTGCAAGCTCATAGTCACTATTGTGAAATCTAAGATCCTATATGACACCCTTATAAGATATAAGGGTGTTACTTATCATACACACTTTAGTCTCTCCTTCAATTTTTAATTGTCAGTCATCGAAATTAGCATTAAGATAAAATTGTAAAATTTTAAAAACGAAATACCGTCAGAAGATATGTAATAAATTACACCTATCCTTTTCTCGATAAATGAATCGCTTTTTTTTGGTGACCTAAATCGAATCACAGCTTTATTTTCATACATGGTAAGTTCTTATTTTACTGCCAGACTTTAAGGGGTATCCATGACAGTGCCGCATGAAAAGGCCAACAGTCTAATCGTGTGAACCACAGTCTGGCAACATTTGTATTCCCTGACATTCTGTCTGTGGTTTTGTGTTTCTGGCACCATAGGTCATACTTTGTAATTAGGACAATGTATAAGTGATGGATACAATGTGAAAGGAGTCATTTGTTTGTGCTCATGGAAAAAAATAAAACAACAACAGTTCGTGGGTGCTTTTACGATCACTAACCACTTTACCATGGTTCATCCATCACGTTGTCAACACTCCTGTGTTTGGACTCCATACAAGCCATGGCCCAGAGAGGAAAGAAACACCAACCCCCCCTCCCCCCCTCCCTTTCACGACAAGCCAAATTTTCACCTACAATTTACGCCCTCTTTTGTCTTGGAACCACCATCTTGAGATGATTTGTGAATGATAAAGTGTCTGTGTCTGTGTTTGTGTGTGTGGCTTGCAGACCATTACTCAAGTCTGATGGCTGTTCCACCCCCCCCCCCCCCCCCCCCCGCGCACGTACCTTTAAAAACCACAAACAACTCTGCTCGACCAAAAGTAATCAGCGTAATCAGCATTCGCTTGTAGCTCTTTCTTTCGCTCCTTCTCTTCTTTTTTTTGCGTTTCTCTCTCAGAAGCGACGTGGCCACTCGCCACGCGACAGCGATATTACATTGACTTTACGTCTCACAGTTGGATACACTCGCCGATGAATGAAAGGTGATGCTATTGACGTGTGGAAACCCGCTCAATCAACGCTTAAAACATACTGTACTTCTAAAATGTATTTCCCATTCGCTCTGAGGGCCCTGTATTGACTTCCTGCCTGGTGTAGTGATGCAAATGTTAAATGGAACTGTCACCGCCAAACATTGATTGTACTTCCATCTTGCTTTACAAAGCATACATGTATCTTACACCTAAGGCAATTATTTCTGCTCATTTTTTTACTCCATTTCTCTGCCCCCCCCCCCCCTCAACACAACTGCAAGGGAGGGATTTGTTGCAACAATAAATAAAAGCGTTTCAATAAAGAAGACGTTAATATGTAATGTTAATTCACCTCTTTACAACAATGTGCCGGGACCGATTTATTCAAAGTAAAAGACTTAATGGATGCAGTCCTGTGTGTCCATTAACCGCAATGGACATTAATAGGTTTTCAGATGGCCCTGGACAGGAAGGATTACGTTACCCTACCATGTGTTATTTTTTGGTTTTACCCAAGACTTATAAATATATTTACTTTGAGCAGATCCCCTTAAGTGCTTTTTTCTTAACAATGCTAGCTCCATGAATGATTTACCATACAGGAATACCTTAAAGGAATCATTTGCTTGGGAGGAGGCTTGTGGTTAGTTTGATGCTGACAAGAGCATTATCTCCCGATTGACAGCCTTGCATGTTCTGCTAATGCAATATTTATCGTGTGTCACGTAGCCGCGCATTAGACCGGTGTGGATAGGCTATTGTCTCTTGTCTTAGGCGCAAGGGGAGCTGACAATGGTTTTGGTTAAAGCGGGACAAAGACTGTCAGAAAATATGAAAGAAATAAAGGAAGAAAGGCAGCTTTTATGCCCTCTGGCAATTTCTGCAATACAGGCAGAACAAGCTCAGCGGGCTAGCTGCTTAGGAAGCTTCATTGGTCATTCATTGGACAAATTAGAATCAATTCCTATCAAATACATTATTTTTATTTAATGTGTTATTTTAGGAAGTGAAGTTATGAAAGGGTATTCTGTATTATTGGGATAATCCCATTCTATTCCTATCTGGTCGCGGTCAACTGTTTTCTGCATATTGAGCGTGATAGGAACTTGTCCACCAAATGCTTTTTGTTCACCAAAAGGAACTCAAAGGGACTTACTGTGCTTTCCCCTGGAGTGTTGCTTCCATTCAATAACACAAGAATGTCGATCTGTGTTTGAAGTGAAATGTGCATATTTGCTGAATTAGGAAAGTCCCAGCAAGTCCCTTGAAAATACTTTTCTTGGGGGTGTGTGTGTGTGTGGGGGGGGGCAGTATTTGTAGTAACAACACAGTCCATCAAACCTAGCTTCTGCTCTTGACACTTTCCCTGCCTAATTAAGGTCCGTTGTAACCATGACAAAGGTCTTCACCTGACCCATATATATTTATTTGGGGACATTTTTCACATTGCTCGCTTCATACGCGCCACTCCCCTGCTTTCATGTCATAATCCCTCACAGATACTCCAAAGACGGCGTCGTCCTTTGAAGGAATTGCCTTTCGTAGCGTGATCCCCCCCACCCTCCCCGCTGCGCATAAAAGGAGTTATTTTTGAACAACCGAGAATCTGACCTCACATCGTATGCATGAGTCCTCATCAGAGTCGACAGCGGACGTCCAGTAGGCTCAGTGTTCCCCCAGCGGACGGACGTTCACATCGCAGCGACGGTGTCGCACACCGCGCCACGCGTGTAATTGCTTAATTAGGCTGGCGGTTACTTCACCGTCGCTAACCCCTGTCCCTCTCTTCACGCCTTTGTTCGTGTGATTTGTTTAATTTTGTACCGTGTAAGGTTGCGTCGCTGAGATACTTTCGTTGGTGTCCTGCACGGCTGACGTTGTTTTGTGTTGTGTTGTTGTGATGGGCGTCTTAATTAGTCATCGGCAGAGGATCAGACAAGAGTGGGGCTGTTGAGGTGGCCGTGCCAACCACTGTACTGATGGATCTGAAACGATACGACTTGAGACCGGACCCACTGTGTGTGAGGGACGTTGGAGTACACATGTTGGTTCAAAGACTTCTACATGCAGTTTGATCTTTTCTCAACCCAGCGGGGGAGAAAATGTTTACTTGATACGGATTTGAAAATAAATGAACCGCTTGTAAAACTCCAAAACAATGTCCCCCATTGTAATGAAGCCAGGCGTTGGACAGCTACAAAAAGTCTTTGTCTGTAGTACCCCCTTAGCTACATCTCCCCCCCCCCCCCCATAACCCAGAATCTGAACGCGTTAACTGCCACGTTAAGGTTTTCTTCCTGACATTCCTAGTATGTGTAGATGTGAGATATCAGCAGACAATGGGCTGTAATAGCCGTACCGTTGAGCATGTTACTGTATCATTTTGTCCTCGTGCGTGATGCAGCCTGTAAGGAGAGTAAAGGTTGGTGTGGTGGTGTTGAAGTTTCCCCTGGCAGGTGGTAGGTCTTCAGCAGCAGGCCTTTGAAGTGCAACACTCACCCGCCCCCATATGAGATCACTGCCTCAGTATTTCCATATCACTTGTTTTGGTGGAGATAAGGGGGCTCGGTGATCCCTTTATGTGTGCTCCATCCCACAGGGCGAGTCCTTCCTTATCAAAGCTGCTCTCTCTTTGAGCTCGGAGGGTCGTGTATTACAGTCAGGGGAGGACCCGCCGTTTTGTCCCTCATCCACACAGATGATCTGTCATGCTGACGTTCCCATGGCCATGTCAGACCGCACTCACCAGAACGATGGGATGGGAATCGTTGTGCGTGTGAATGTTTTTTTATGGTTTCCTGTCGTTCTATGGGTTCGGTGTTCGGTTGTAACTTGTTTTGGTTATGGTTTTGTTTGCTTTTTTTTGGTTGGTTTCCCTTTTCGATCTTATCTCTGGCCTTAAAGGGGAAATGTGCAAGATAATTAGTTCAAAACATAAAAAAAATCAAATGATCAACATAATGTGTAAAAAATAACTTAATATAATAATAAATAATTTGACTGTGTTCAGTTGCAGTGATATTTACTGAAGTTAGCAGCTAACCCAGCTAGTGCCGGCCCGCATCATCTCGTAACACAGCTTTGTACCTGAAGAGTCGATTGACGTTACCGCAGAGTCAATCTGCCCTCAGTACATGAGAGGATGAAGAAGTAGAGCTACCAAGAGGGTGTATCCTCCTCACCTCTTGTCAATCATGTCAAAAGTACGATGGAAAATGTAATGCTGGCTCTTACTTACTGGATCACAGAAGGAGAGTCACCTGCCTAAACATTTAGCTTTACCATATATTCAGTGGGTTAGGACCTGCGCATTTCCTTGTTTTTTACAATAAGGTGGGACAACCCAACCCCCGGGTAATATGCTGCCCCCTATTTGGTGGAGGACTAAATCAACAGTTGACCAAATCGTACACGCTGCACTATAAACAGGGGGACGGCTTACATCCGGCTACGAATCCAATCGTTACCATGTTACAGAACAATCACACTTTGAAATAAAACCACAGTTTATAAGATCGTTACTTTCTTATTTTAGAATGAGCGACTTACAATAAAGGCCTTTTTCTACGAAACAGCCCGTTTTACTCAGCATACTGTCGGGGTAGCCGTGTCAGTTTGCCAAAGTCAAAACAGCCAGGCGTGAAGCAGGGGTCACGCTCGGAGCAGCGCTCGTAACAACCGGTACAATTAGAGCGGTGAGTCAGCGCAGTCACATCATTCACTCGATGGGATTAATAAATAAGAACGCCGCGCCTCTGGACGAGGACAGTAAAACTTAAAAGCACACGCAATTACTCATAATCACCTAAGAAATTGATTTATTAGCCGGGGTGCTAGGCTGTGCGAGCTAAGTACCATGTGACCTCCAGATGAATGAATTATCAACAGGCGAAGCCCCCGCAGGCGGGCAGATGTTTGTGAGTGTTGCTGTTTTATCAGCCCGGTAATGGGAACAGGCATGGAACCAGATGAAATCAAATGATGTGAGTGCAGACAGCTGTGGCGTGTTTAGACTTAGCTGCTCGCGCTTTGTCCTAATCTAAGTAAATGTGTCCAAACTGAGATTTATAAACCCATAAACCTGCTGCTGTCGCCATCGGGTCGAGCTAATTCACTTTTCCGTCAATGATCCCTCCTGCGGACGGAACTTGTTGAAATATACCGTTTTATTTTTCGCATTTTTCATTAAACAATGAATATCCGTTGAAAAAACAAAGTGCGTACATACTATAAATCGCATCGTCTCGTTATTCTTTACAGCGATAAGTGCGCCAGCAGCTGTTGGGTGGAACACACTCCTCTCTTAGGGGAGGGTAATCCCTGAGCACCAACCCTTATTCTCTAATTGCCATTTAATTCCGTGCTTTCTCCCCTTGATTACGAGATGTAACCAGCTTAATTAAGCACAGATGACTTGTTTATGAACTCCTTGGAACCCAGGCAAGATGCCCCGCCGGCCCGTTGCGGTACACGCAATGTTTTTTGCAATGGGAGTCTTTTAATGTTTTAATAGCTCGACGGAGGTGTGCAAACACTTTAGTTTTTCTTTCATTGCATTTTCGGCAGCTGTTATTTTGAGGCGAAACAGGGGTAGGGAAAGAAAAAAAAAAAGCATGTGAGAAGATTATAATCATACTGTAGCACACACTTCAATGGAGGCCCTGTGATCGTGAGAGAGTTTTGCTGTGTAGCCCGCAGGCTGAATATCTCTTTCAGGTGAAAGATTTTAGTTGTTGGTCTAGTGGTGAAGAGGCAGCCCCCCCATCCCAACATCTTTTGTCTGCCCTCCCCCCTCTTCTGCTCCAACCCCCAGGATCTGCAGTCCACTTGAGTGTGCGTGCATGTGTTTGTGTGCACGGGCGTGGGCGTCTGTGTGTGTGTGTGTGTGTGTGTGTGTGTGTGTGTGTGTGTGTGTGTGTGTGTGTGTGTGTGTGTGCGTTCATGTGTGGGTTGTTGTGTTTTTTCACTCTCCTGTCACACTTTTCAGGAACAATTAGAGAAAAGAAAGTAAATTGTTCCCAGGCACTTGGATCGCTGTCCTCACGACATCTGCCAGCCTCAGAATGGATGATAGATTCCTTCTTCATTAGCCAGGGGTGTGGGATTACCGAGCAAGAAACACATTAATCACCACTTTCTGTGGCAGCATGAATGCAGTCGGAGCTCTTTGTTTGAAGAGGAGAGGCGAGCAGAAAGAAAAAAGAAAAGTTTTGTCTTTTTCACTAATGTGTCACTCTTATTCGGTGACAGGCCGCAATCAATCATGTTGAGTGGCAGCAGTGATAGGTTACACTGTTTACACAATGTGTAATGAAGGATCATGTTACGCACCATTGTTCATACTCAGGCGACTCTCTCTCTCTGTCTCCCTCTCTCTCTCTCTGTCTCCCTCCCTCTCTCTCTGTCTCCTCTCTCTCTCTCTCTCTCTCTCTCTCTCTCTCTCTCTCTCTCTCTCTCTCTCTCTCTCTCTCTCTCTCTCTCTCTCTCTCTCTCTCTCTCTCTCTCTCTCTCTCTCTCCTCTCTCTGTCTCTCTCTCTCTCTCTCTCTCTCTCTCTCTCTCTCTCTCGCTCTCTCTGTCTCCCTCTCTCTCTCTCTGTCTCCCTCTCTCTCTCTCTCTCTCTCCCTCGCTCTCTCTCTTTCTCTGACTCCCTCTCTCTCTCTCTCCTTTCACACACGTCTCTCAAATGGGGTTGACTTGCACGCCCAAAAAACAAAACACACATCCCTCTACTGCCTGCTCTCTTCATTTGTCCTTTTTAAACAAAGACATGTAAAAACACACATGCACTTATGGGCGAGGAGGTGAAATACGTGCGAGACACACAGAGACACACACGCACACGCATACACACATGCACATGCACAGACACAGAGACCAGTCAGGGTTTATTCATGTGTCTATTCAGAGTAATATTATTCACTTGGTGATTTATTATAGAAAAATCAATCAATCAACAGTTTGACACTAATCTTATCCATCCTGCAGTTGTACCGGCCAAATTTTGTAAACAAGGGTTTTGTTTAGACTAGATCCTTTGTTTTATAAGATCTCAAAATATTTGAAATTCAGAATCCCATGACATTGTTATGTTTTTTGGACGGAAATTAGTTCCTTGTTACGGTAAAAAGAAAACTGGCCTCCCCTATAAACTTTCTAGAAATGTGACAGCAAGGCCTGCCCAAGTTCCGCCACAATGAAGGTTTTTTTTGTTGTTTGCCAAGATTGTTAAGACAAGACAATATTTCAAACTCATATCGTCACTTCTCCCAGAGTGTTCTTCTACGATGCGTACCAGAGCCTATGGGCTCTCTTTCCAACCGCCTCGGAGCAGCGCACTGACAACCGCGTTTACAACGTCGTCTCTGCTACGCCCTTATTTTGAAGTGGACGAATGACTTCCCTCTGGGCACGGGTGTGGGGAGGATTAACAGGATTACTTTACATCTCCTCAGTGCCAGCCCTGTCTCTCTTCCCCTGGTGACACCAGCTCTTTTCAGAGATGTATCCAGTTTTTTAACACCAGCCACCTCCCCAATCCCCCCTCGTCCGACGTCATTTGATCCAGCAAACTAGCTGACTGTCTGCCCCTTAATGAAGGTGTGATCCCCTTCTTGTCTTCCAGTAAGTCAGACAGAGGTGGGGATTGGCCTTCAGACATATAATGAGAGAACTGATAGGGCTTTGGTTGTGATCCATCATGCCTGTATCAGATCATCTCCATTTACCCACGGTCAGTAGAGGAGAGGAGAAGAGATGAGCTGATTGAACGGGATTGAAAACGGGTGCGTGCTTCCCTGGCCGTCTGTGTGTTTTGATATTAGGGGGTTTGATGATGCGAGTGCAGTTTCATGTGATGCAACATGTGGGTGAAATGGGAGATGCCCGAAGCTAACTTGACTGACTTCCCCTAGCTAGCCTCGGGCCAAAGCCACACTACACCGGATAAATGTTGGGCAACAATGTTGTATTTCTGTCCATACTAGCCTCTTGTACTAGCATAACAGTGTTTTCCCAAGACACTCTCCATCCACACTGACATATCCTTTGCATAGTCCATGCCTTCTCTTATGTGCATGCAAAGACAAATTTCTGGCCGCCAATGTCTGGATCCCATCTGAAAGATATGTCATTGTTTCAGAAATAATAAATTTGCCCACATCCACATAGCAACAGGAGGATTTCAGATTTTCCACTTCATTTGGACACAATGGTGGAAAAAAGCATGCATGCATTTTTACATGGTGTACTGTAGAGTGGCCTCAGTAAAAAGTTAGAAGACACACACACACACACACACACACACACACACACACACACACACACACACACACACACACACACACACACACACACACACACACACACACACACACACTCTGAGGATGGCCTCCCTGAGTAAGTAAATCAGTGCTAAATCCTTACATCTGGGCCCTTCCAAATGAACATGAAATTCAGGAACCAATTCTGAAAGCATGATGTCATGGTGTAAGTATTATGGTTTGTGTGTATTAACATATATAAATATAAATGTATATACATACACACATGCATACATTGTTTTGCTGTCACGCTGCTATCGGCCCCTGTTTTATTGATGTGACATTTCCTGTTTTTCTCCTCCTGCAGTCTCCTCTACGGCACCTCCTTTTGGGTGGGCGGCCTCTTCCTGTCTCTACAGACGACCCTACGTCTCCCTTCCATGCTCCTCCGCTTGACGGCCATTGTCGAGTGTCAACAGAGCACAACAGTACGACACGCACATGCACGCACACACGCACGCACGCACGCACGCACGCACGCACGCACGCACCCACGCTCCTGGAGAGCCGCGCACAACAATAACAAACAGCCGGTCGGCCCACAGACGGCGAGGGACGGCTCAGTGTGAGTCAGCTGTAGTACTAGGAGGGCTTTCATTCTGCTCCTCCTCCTGTACCTCCTCCCCACTTCGCTCCTTCCCCTCTCGCCGTGCTTAAAAGGCGGGCTTTGTGCCTGTAGGGCCCCCATCAGTTACCTGCTGACAGCCAGAGCATGACTGATGAGCTGCCCCGGGCGCCCCACTATACTTTGTCAGCTGCTCATAATTTATACATCTTATCTCCGTCAGAACAAAAGACAGAGCGCGGCTTTATGGAAATGAAAACAGAGACTTGTTTAGACTCTGGCGTGTCGAGTGAAGTGGTGTGATCCCCACTGATAGTTCTGCCTCTCGCTCTCTCGCTCTCTCTCGCTCTCGCTCTGTCTCTCTCTCTCGCTCTCTCTCTCTCTCTCTCTCTCTCTCTCGCTCTCGCTCTGTCTCTCTCTCGCTCTCTCGCTCTCCTCTCTCATTCTTGCAAACAGTGCTAGCTAACCAGCTAGCACTGTAGCTGATCAACACACACCCAGTCTGTCCCTGCCCACACCTTGAGTTTGTTTTGTGTATGTGTGTGCGTGTGTGTGTGTGTGTTTGTTTTCCACACTTCTGTGCATCTAACCACGCATCTGTGCGTGCATGCGTGAGTGAGTGAGTGAGTGAGTGAGTGAAGAGAGCTATCTAGTTTGCTGGCAGGATGGCAACAAGAAAGGGAAGGAGACGACATGCAGGGAAAGTCTCGCTGTGGGAAATGGTGTCCGGCATTCCCATTCATCGCCCATACGTTTGATGTGGAAAAGAGGCCCGGGTCCAGTCTATAAGACAGTTTTATGGTTCACATCCTGAGCAACAAATAAATAAAAATCACGATTATTCTGACAGCCAAACAAATAAACGAGCAGAAGAGGCAGCAGATGTTTCGCGGAAGAAAAAAACACTCCTGGCATTGATATCGATAAATGGCGGCTTTAAACAACCTAAGTGACTGGGAATCCTGATTCTCCGTACATTTCCTTCACGGGGAGCGATGATTTGTGGCTGTCGAGCGGCGCTAGATCAGTGCGAGATGTTCAGAAATATGCATCCAGGATACCTTGGGAGCGAGTCAATACATCACAATGAATGGGATATTGATGGAACCCATGTGGAAGTCTCCGCCGAGAGAGGCCATTTATCACTGACAAAGCGCCGCTTCCCCTGCGAAAGGCAGCATTTTTTTCCACCCTCCGCCAAGCCTTTGTCTGGTTCACGTCGGAGAGATCCATCCCTCTCGCTCCGGACTCAACCCTCTTCTGAGGTCACCGTCTGCGTTGTAAATGGACACGAGCTCTCCCCCTATTTGTCTCAAACATACAACTTGTTTTGTTCCCGTAGGGCGGAGAGGGGGTGGGGTGGGGTGGGGGGGGGGGGGGAGGTGGTATATAGACGTGTAGCTATTGACATTTGGTGGCCATTTTGTATTTTTGTTATGTTGAGTGGCCTAATGCCAGGTTCTCGTATAACCCGTCTGCATGTTAGCTAAACATTGGCCTGTATTACATTACTGAAGACATGCCTTTACTAATGTCAATTCTGGGGCATGAGATAGCACTCCCCAACTTTAAATAGATGTTCAATCACGTTCCAATGTTAAAAAATGTTTTGTTAACTCTTCAAATAAAGACTTTAAACCCGAATTATGAAAACAGATAGTCGTGAACAAACATTGGCTTTCATGAGACTTTGCCCAGACAGGCGTGTCTGTTGAGCAAATGGCACGCAAGGGGCGGGCCTTAGCCCTGTTATTCCCCCTTTGCTTATTTTCCCATCGCTTCGTAGGCACACTGCTCCGGTCTTCAACAGTATCCCTTTATTTCCCCGTTGGTCGGTAACCGGTACGAGGCTGCCAGCGCTGCTGGTGATCAGGCTCGGGAATGAGGGTACATCTGCACGTTTGTAGCTGATACCTGCATATCTTCCCTCTCTCATTGCTCGGAGAGGGGAGGCTTAGGGGGCAGTCGGCGGGCGGGCGTTGATCATTTGCAAACACCCGCACCCCCCCCCGCCCGCCCCAGTCCAATGACAAGTACATCATCATCCGCCCGTAACCTTAGCTCTGAGAGACGAGACTCGCCTTTGTTCTCTGCCAGGCTCACTTGGGGATGTTTGGCAGCACACTGATAGATACGATTATCCTTAATGTCAGTGCGGAGCGCCAGCCCTGATAACAGATTCTCTCAGCAGGATCCACACTGCTTATCTCTCTCTCTCGCTCTCTCTCTCGCTCTCGCTCTCTCCCTCTTGTTCTCTCTCTCGCTCTCTCTCTCTCCATTTTCTCTCCCTGTTAGAGGAGATATCATACAAAGTCCTGCCTTTTTTTCAATACTTTATTCTCTCTCACCGGTGCAGGATTCGACCAAAACACAAGTCGTTACCAACATCCGTGCCCTTGATTCAAGTGATGCAGACTAGAATAGTGTTCTGTGTTGGCGTGAGTCAGTGCAGTGCTGGTCGTCCTTTCGGGGGGGGGGGCAGGGGGGGGGGGGGGCAGGGTTAAACAAGCCAACTTCCCTGGATCTCAGCACACTATATCTTACCACTGTAAGAGGCCTTTGAGCCTGGGTACGGGGAGCAAGGCTGATGAGGGGGCAACGTATGGACTCAGCTGACACGTGCGTGACAGGTCCAGGTGGGATGGTGAGGTGGAGGGGGGGTTGGTTGTAGGTGGTTGGGGCCAGGAGGACACCGGGCCGTGACCCTTTCCAGCAGCACTCAGGGGCCCGGAGATGAGCCCTAAGGCCCTGTGTCTACAGATTGAGGGCCACTAGATCAGACACAGGGCCTGTGTGTGCGTGTGTATGCATGCGTGCATCTGTGTGTGTGTATGTGTGTGTGTGTGCGTGTGTGCGTCTGCATGCACAGAGGGGAGGAGAGCGGGGGTCTGGGAATGCCAGCTGCCAGACAGCTCGCTGTGTTCAACACATGTCTCTCAGCACCTACTGTTCCACTATGCAACCCCCACCTCCACCTCCACCCTACCTCCACCTCTCCCTCACTCCCCTCCCCACCCCACCCTTCTGCCGTTAAGATGACAGAGGAGTTCATATCCTGCACCAGGATGAGAGATATGTCATATATCCACGGGAGCGCTGTTTGTCTTTTTCCGCAGGTGTATCAGCAGCACGTATGGCGTTGTTTGATGCGGTGGCGGCGGCGGCGGCGGCGATAGCGCTGTAGCATCGCAGACAGTATCAAAGGGGAGATCTTTTCCACGCTATTACCCCAGAAAATGGAGGTGATGAGCTTTGTCACAAAGAGCTGAGGATCAGAAGAGAGAGAGAGAGCGGGGGGAGCTCATTACCATAAAGAGGCGGGGCTTTGAGTCGTAAATACTAATAATTGGTGGGGTGTGCTTATAATAAATAAATGCAATTAATTGCGGATTAGGAATAGGAAAGAACAATCCACCTGGGCTGTTGAGCACAGAGGAGCACATCTGGAAAGGAGATGTAGTCAAGTATAACAAATGAAGGCCAAATCTTAGATGGCGGGGCTCTGTGAAATTGTTTATTCAACCTGACTAGTTTATGTTACTGTATGTTATTACTTTATGTATATTGTATAATATATAGTTATGTAGACAAAGATAACAAGTAGATATGTTATGCATTTGTTAAAGCATGGTGGTTGATAGGAGAAGAAAAAAAGTATTGTGGCTAACTGACCCAAATCTGAGATAAATGGTAATGATTGGTTTTACAGAAAGCCGATTTCGGTATTTCTCACCACTAATAATTCCTGATTGTTCTCCATAATCCAGTGTGCTTGCTCCCTTTCATCTTTCAAATAAGGTTTAAAAAAAAAAAAAGAGGTGATTTGTGCACCAGGCTGCTTCATGCTACGTTTACTCAGCTCAGCTTTCCTAAAGGGATTTACGCACTGTTGTTATGACTAATTCTTTGTGGATTACAAGTAAGTGAGAGGTCACCTATCACTTCTATTTCCTATGAGGGCGACTGAAGCTATATGTTTCTGTCTGGCTGTGTCTCTTTCAGTTATAGTTACTACAACCACAGCTAGCAGTTAGCATGGTATTCTAGAGGTTAGCATGGTATGCTTACGATTAGCATCGTATTCTTAATTTGGATTAAAGTTGTATTCTACATGAATAACATGCTTTTTCAAATATTGTTATGAATATTTTTCTCTAGTTATGTTTTTGTTGTCGTTTTTGTTGTTCCCGCTTTGGAATAAAATCCTAGCTTGACAGTTCATTTAACTCGGAGCAGGGGGAAAAAATGCAAGCAACTGGAATAATGAGTTATGTTTATTGGACAGAATTATAATGTGTTGGCTACCTAGCTAGCACTATGCAATGACACACACACACACACACACACACACACACACACACACACACACACACACACACACACACACACACACACACACACACACACACACACACACACACACACACACACACACACACACACAAACAGCTCACTGGCTCCTGGAAAGGCCGGTGATTTAGCACCTCACCGGGTTACGATGAGGGAACCACATTTATTCACAGCCGGGCGACGGCTCACAGTGACTCATAGCCTTTATGCATTGGAGCACATCCTAATTCATCAACAGCCTTGTCCTCCCTAGAAGGGCAGTGTGTGTGTGTGTGTGTGTGTGTGTGTGTGTGTGTGTGTGTGTGTGTGTGTGTGTGTGTGTGTGTGTGTGTGTGTGTGTGTGTGTGTGTGTGTGTGTGTGGGGGGGGGGGGGGGGATACATAGATTACCATCCGTTAATTATTTATGACAGAGCAAAAGAAGAAGAAAGATTTGGGGATATTAGGTCCCTATTGGGTGGTAACAAAGTACCCAGCAAACACTTAGCGCTGTGAACTTCAATTCACCTTGCCTGTGTGTTGCTGCCTTTGCTGGGAGAGACACTCTCTCTGGCGGGCCGTTTATTTGCTAGTATCTACCGCTTGGTGTTTGTGTGTGTGTGTGTGTGTGTGTGCGTGCGTGCGCGTCAGTGTTACAACTAGGTACAAGTAGGACGACGGGTGTCAGAGCAAAGTCCCCGGCCCTCGTTAAGCAGAGCACACCGTGTTGCAGTCATCATTAGGGTGCTGATGTTTTGGACGGCTGCCTAGCAACAGAATTCCTGTGCTTTAAGCAGCGGTAAGCCCCTTCGCTGCACCCTTTGATGTGACTGTCACGGGCGATTTATTTGCTCGTAATACATTGTCTTTGGCGCGAGCGTCCATAAAGCGATGAAAGCGGACGAGTGTATACATTTTTTTTCTGGGCGCTAATTCAATTGTGTTGCGCCACTTTTTTTCAGGTGGTGCGAGACACATATGTTGACAGAATGTCGGGGTGGGGAAGTGAGGGTGGGGGGGAGGGGTCTAGTGAGGAAGATTGACGTGAATTTTTACCAGCTGACATATTGACAGCTGAGAATCGCTTTTAGTCTCCTGATGGACAGCGCTCTGTTTTAAGGCCAACTGCTACCCATTGCCTGTGAGGATCACGGTGATTTTGTTGTTGTGTTGTTTGTTGTCTTAATCAACTTTGACTAGTGACGTCCATAAAGTCACACTTTATTTTTTAGACAAAACGGTACTCTACAGGAAGAGTTACCATGTTGATGTTCAGTTTTCTATTGATGGTTAGTCTATTTCCATTACACGGTACCTTTGATGTTTGGCGTGCAGGCTTTTTCCTCGCCATCAAACAGGAAGTTCAGGTTGTGCAGAGTCTGAGCTCAGATCCTACCCAGTCCGACAATGTAACTCCTCTGGAAGCCAGCCTTACCAATCATGATTAGAAAGCGATGACAGGCTTTAGCCTTTACGACCTGTGTCTTGACTCACACTCAGCTTATTTCCAACGTGCCTCAAACATGTGTTGTTGACTTTGTCTTAGGGCCTGTAGACAGGATTGTGCTTGTCGTTTGACGATGCTAATGGCTAGGTTCAGGTAGGGACATCTGTGGTAATTCCAAGCTTCCCTGCTGTCTTCCGTCCTGAACGCAATCCTATAAGATTTAGATCTAAAGGCCTCGTTTAGACGTGCTGGCCATGCATGCATACTTTGTGTGTGTGTGTGTGTGTGTGTGTGTGTGTGTGTGTGTGTGTGTGTGTGTGTGTGTGTGTGTGTGTGTGTGTGTGTGTGTGTGTGTGTGTGTGTGTGTGTGTGTGTCTTTGGGGGGTTGGGGAGGGGGGAGTCTTTGTTAGCTATAGAAGGGATTTTCAACCCATGGGGGGGTAGTTTGTATCTCCCCAGAACTGGCATTCAGTTCATGTAAGGTGTCACCAAAGGCAACCGACTTCTAAACCACCCTGCACATTCCCCTCTTACATTCCTATCTTAACTTAACTTAACTTACTCTCAAAAAAAGTGTTTTAAATCATTTCCAAGAGTTTCTAACCCTCGGGGATGTAGTTGAGTAATTGTCAGCCTTTTAAACTCTGAAATGACAAAAACAGATATCAGATGTATTCTGTAGTTCTAACAGGACAGCTAAATCATAGCCTGGACCATTTTGAGCATGTGTCTAAAGTCAGAGAGGCTGCATTGAAAGTCATCCAATTGGTTCAGAAAGAAAGGAAAGGAGACGGGGCAGACGCATGAAAGGAAGAGAGAAAGAAAGGGTGCTGAGAAGGAATGTCCACAGAAGACCAACAAGGAACAGAGGCGAGACAGATAACATAAGAGGAGGAGAGATGGCTAGAGATCAACAGAAAAGACGAGAGAGGAGAGACATGAGAGGGAGAGGGAGATTGGATGGGGGGGGGACGGGAGCAAGCAGAGAGTAGGGGGGGGGGGGGGTCCTAGGTTGTTTGATCACCAGACAGAGGGGGTCCGGGGCCAGAGTGAAAGACCCTTGATGCTGATAGCAGGGGCCAAGGCGTTAACCCCCCCGCCCCCCCCCCCCCCCCCCCCCCCCCATCATCACCACCACCCACCAGCCATTCCAGCGCAGTAGAGAGGGACAGATTGGGGGGGGGACGGGGGGACAGAGGGAGAGGGAGAGGGCCTGGGGTTTACGTTCCTGCATCTCCTGCCTGTGGGTGGCTGCCTTAATAATGTGGCGACTGGGAAGATTAATTATGGACAAGCGGCGGGATTACGAGGGTCTTTGTGGGGGAGCAGAGGCAGTGCTGGGCGGGGCAGGCCTGTGATCTGTGAGGCTGAGAGGAAATTAGTCAGGGCAGACTGGAGCTGCCTTTTAACGGCGGGGGGGGGGGGGTACCTCAAGGAAATTAAAGCCCTGTGCTGCAAAGAGGATATAGAAAGTAAGTCACCAGAAAATTGTTGACATTCTTTAGGAGCCTGTAAAATTAGGGCTTATACCGGGGTAAACACGCACAAATACTAGGCTATAAACACGGATCCAAGTATAAAGATAAAGGGATAGATCGATATGTGTTTTCCCTTTTAGGTCCTTCCTGTTTAGACTAGTTAGTGGGAACGGAAAATGGATCAAATATGCCTGGTCTAACCCGCACCTCCCTTCTTTCAACCCTCCTCGATGAGACTATTGAGGAACCAGTTTAGGAGTGGTTCTTGTTTGTTCTACCAACAGTATCTTCAGGGAGAGCGGCCGTTGGGACACTTTAGTTTACCCCTGAAGTGCTAGCATAGCACAGCTACGCCAACAACAAGGGCACCTGGGAGCTCCCGTGGGCCTCGTTGAACTAGCGGCCATCTTCGTTCTGAACACCAGCTGGGTGATGGAAGTTTATGCGGGATTGCATTCAGTTTCAAAAGTCCCGGCTAGGGTTAAGAACCAAGATGGAGCCCCGGCCACCGCTGGGTGAAAGAAGCCCATGGCTAGGCCTGCGTTACAGGAGGAAGGGCAGTAGTCTCATGCCACCTGTTGGATCTTCCCAACATAGCAGCCCGGCGCCAGACCAACAACAGATGTAGATTTGTGGACTACATTGCACTGTTATCAAACCTATGGGGAAATTAGCACACAGCAGCAGTGGCATCGGCGGTGGAGAAATGAAAAACAGGCGAGCAAAGGCACACACAACTGAACAGAGGAAAGTATTGAGGACGTGTTTCTGTTGCCATCTGACCTTATTAGAGAATAAAATGGTGAGGAGGATTTCTTCTTGGGGGGCCTTCTTTGTTGACATTGTGTCACATGTCTTCTTCTTCTTCTCTATCCTAGTGGTAGTCGTAATAGTAGTAGTAGTCATAGTTGTTGCTGCAGTACATAATAGTATTTAAAAGGCAAAGTAAGTAACTAGTTTCAGTAGGTTACATTTTATCTGTAGAGCGTGGGTGTTACATTAAAGATTAGCATCAAAAAAATTGCATTAGCATTATAAGGAAGTCTCATTGTTATTCGATAACGTACAGTGCACAGGTCTAGCCTAAGATATGCGTGAGAGCCCCAGTGAAGTGAATTTACAGCTCGTTACTTTCCTTCCTCTTTGACTTCGCCGTTGTTTGGCGGCTCTGCTCATGGCCCTCATTAAGTAATCGGTTGACAAAATGACCGTGCATCTGGCCATTTCGGCTTTTTAATTAAAATACTGGTGTTTGTCCAAGACAGAGGAAACCATGAAAAATGGCCTGTCATTGCTCCGCGAAAGGCCAGCCGACAAAGCTGTCAGACTGGCGGGGAGGAACCCCAGACCTAATAGTTTAATTGTTGATTACCCAAAAGCGCAATTCTTTAACGCCACAGCACACACGCACACACACACACACACACACACACACACACACACACACACACACACACACACACACACACACACACACACACACACACACACACACACACACACACACACACACACACAC
>OLKM01000062.1:533609-552110 GCA_900291075.1 Melanogrammus aeglefinus
TTACACACTGATACACCGTAAAAGGCCTCATGATTACCAAATTAATTGGTACCATTACACATTGATTAGAGTCTGATTCTTAATCATAGCAGTTTATCTGTCTTTTGAAGAGGGGTGTACATAGTCTTATCCGCCTCCCCCCCCCCCCCAATAAAGATATGTAGGCAAACAGTGGTCACAAGATGGCCGTCATCCACCACATCACCCCCCCACCCCCGGCCCCTTCGCCCCTTCGCCTCTTCTCGTGTCATGACGGCTCTCATTATTGGAGGGACCAGAGAATCCACCAACCGATAAAGGCATATCACACATGGGGGAGGAAATTGATTATTTTTTTCTTGCGGGGACATAAATTCTTGACTGCGAGAGATCGTAGTCTGGAGCTAATTTAAGGAAGATTAAATTAATTTCAATGACACCCATTCTATCTGGTAAAAGTCTGTACATAACATAGTGCAGCTCTGGTGCCTGCAGATAAGGGGGATAGTCATTCCAGACTGGGCACAGTCCTAGCCGGAGGATCAAGCCCTAATCCCATTGCCTCACCCTTCTCCAGCGAGCATTGCGGAGGATACACGGCGTCTGACAAGCATTATTCAAAAAGCCGGATTTTTAAGTCATTCAATTGAGTGTGATAATTTAATTGACTGCTGACCCAAAGCCCCAGGATGGAGCTTGTCTTTGTAGCATGCCAGCTAATATCCACATCCACATCCGCGTGTTCTGTCTCTCGCAGGGAAACTTGTAGGTTATATGGAAAATACATATACGAAATGGTTGATTTGAATTTATTCTTGTAACCTGCGTTTGTTTGTTATTTGCATGTTATGGGTTAAACATTCCCATACCCTAACAGTACAATGTGTACACGCAGTAGTAATCGTAGCGGATTGAAAGGTTAATCTCTAATACATGTATTTTTACTCTGAATATTACAAATTGCAACACAGGCCTGCATTCGATCCAATGTAATTTAATGTAAATGCCTTTGCGGCCCTTATAGATCTATTCCACTAAGTAGCCTAAGTCAGTGTATTATATTTATTAGTAGCATCTAGCTTGTTTTCTTTTTTTCCCAGACGGGCTCGCCAAGCTTCCCCGGGATGAAAAATGGCTGTCTCTCTTAAGACCAAGGCCCACGTGGCTGTGCTGTCTAAATGGCTAATGAATTACAGATGAACATTGACTCAAATTAATCTCCCCCCATAAATCCCTTGGTAATATGGCAGCCATTTAAAACTTTAATCAATAACGCTGAAGTTGAAAGCATGTGAGCGAAGCACTTGTTTGGTCAAAATAAACACAAGAGGAACAGCAGGCTCCCTTTAAATCAAAGTGACAAGCGCAGTCATGCTATATCACTGAGAGAAGGGAAATATATACACGCAGCTGTTTTTGCCGGTGGATCCGCAGCGATTCCTCATTGAGATGAAGTGGTTGTTGAGCAGAATTAACGACCGGGGTGACTGATTTGGGATTTGTTTTTGTCCGACTTCATCATTCATTAGTTTTTTCCTCCATTGGCTCGTTCTCATTGATTCCTTATCCCGTGTCTGGTCCAGAATTGTTATTTGTGACCTCATAAATGATGCTTAAAGGTGATGTCACGTTAAGGGTTGAGGTACTACAAATGCTTTGTTATCGTGGCTGTATTCGTCTTATTAAAAGTAGGCGAACAGCGCCGGGGATATCTCCACAAAAGGACATCTGACTGTTGTGAAAGGAAGTATTTACTCTCAGTACCTCTCTCTGTAAGACATTTAAAAAAGACATAATTACATTGACACTAATTCAGGTCACAATCATTAGTTGTATTCTACAGCACCAACTGTGGAGGCAGCTCAACTGTATTTTGCCATTTCAGAATTTGTAATTTAATAAAATGTAAAAAGTCACATCTTTTCATAAATTATATAGCTTTTTAGGGGGTTTTGGATGGAATCTGTGCCCTGAGACTACTTTTGAAACGATTATTACCTGTGATCAGATACTGTAACACGACTGGTAACTTAATGTATGTACAACATTGAAACATACTCATCTTGCCAATTCACCAGCAATGAGATCTATGAATAACTTCACGTGTGATAAAAGTGATAATCTTCCATCACACATTCATGTGTACATAGTTAATCAAGACTAAACCCTTTCACATGAACAGTGGGCAGTAAGAGCGGTTGAAACCGACGGGGAGCTGAAGGGTATTTCTCCAGCCAGCATCGCAGAGGATAACAAAAGCTTTTAATTGCATCGCTAATTGATCATTTATTTATTTATTTTGACCATTATGAGCCGCATCGATTGTCCGGCTTCACACAATGAGAGGAAACATGGCAGCGAAGGAGTACCCCCTCCCCCTCCCTCCCCTCCTCCCTCCCCCCTCCCTCCCTCCCTCCCTCCCTCCCACCCCTGTTGATAGATAACCTTGATACCAAGAGTTACATCCTTTGGCGATGTCATCCCCTGACATATTGATGCCTCTTGAAAGGCTTAAAGCTGATTGTATGCATAATGTATTCGTTAAGCGCGCCACAGGGTTCGTCTCTCTTGACAGATCTCCGGGCTCCTTTTCTTTTTTTAGCGCCGTAGCTCTGCGCCGCTTGGCTCCTTGTCGATCACCTTTCCGATCGCCGTATAGTCGTCATTGTCCTCGGGGGGAGAGAGGCGCTGTGTGGCGTTGTTCGTGTTTCGTCGACGACGACGAACGCGGATGTCTTCATTCGTTAGCTTTGTCGTACGTTCGTCCGATAGGAGGCCGGGTGTGGCGGGTGATGATGACACGGGGTGTCACAGAGCACCACAGCAGGGTAACCTCATCCAGTTTTTTTTTCTATTGGATGAGGATGCAGACTGTGACCCCCCCCCCGAGTACGTGTCATCAGACCGGCTTCCTGGCCTCCTGGTCCGTGGCTGATTCTAATACGAGTTCTATTCACGTCTCTTCGAGGAGAAAATGAATCCCTGATCACTCCTGCTTTCAATTCACCAGATGGCGTCGCATGAAAGTGAAGTGCGTGTAAAAAAAAAGAAAAAAGAAAAAACCCTCTTCTGATTGGACACTGTCTGGCAACGTTTTTGCCAGACAGAACCGACGCCGCACGCACGCGCACGCACACACACACAAACACACACACACACACACACACACACACACACACACACACACACACACACACACACACACACACACACACACACACACACACACACACACACACACGGGCGCGCACACATACTCACACACGCGCACACTACCGGGCCGTCTGATCTTCCTCCGCCCGGGTTTGGCCGTGATCTGCCGTTCCACCCCAGACCGATGATGATGCGTGCGGGCGGGGAACCAGCCTCCCTCATCTGTCTTCCTCCTCCTCCCCCCTCTCCCTCCCCCCCTCTCTCCTCCCTGTGCTCCATCTCTCTCCCGACGGTGACCTGGGTAGCCAGCTGTGCGGGGAGCCCCGGAGTGTATTTACGGTGAGCTGCACTTCATCACACATCGCGCTGCAGCCGCCATCTTTACCCCGCGCACATAGCAGCGGTCCCCTCCGCCTCCCGGACTGGCTGGGGGAGTTTTTACCTCCCTCTCCCACTCTCTCTCGCCCTCTTTTACCTGTCCCTCCCTCTCCCTTTCCACCCTCCAACTCTCTGTTTTGCTTTCTCTCCCATTCTCTCCCCCCTCTCTCTCTTTGTAGCTCGCCCTCTATCTCTGTTTACCTATCCCTCCCTTTTCCCATCGCGCTCTCTCTCTCTCTCTCTCTCTCTCTCTTGCTCTCGCTCTCGCTCTCGCTCTCTTGCTCTCTCTGCCTATCCGCTATAGTGTTCTAGTGGAGATGGTCAGATGAACTGTAGTGAAACACTGGGGAGCCTCTCTGCCAATGGGCTGGCCTTCAGCCAAGCATCCACAACAGTAAGGGAGAAATAAGACTTAAAAAACCCTCCTCAAAGGTGGCCCCTACTTGTAAAATGCTGCTGTGTAATTCCTCTAAATTGGCAGCATTTGACATCAAAACCAGACTAAAATTTAACCCTGTAAGAAAAAGATTTGCTGATTTTTTTTTCTTTTTTTTTAAAAGGTCAAAAGTGAATTATTTTGGAAACTCCACCGGGGTTTGGAGAGGAGTGTTCTACCATCATTTTGACCTCTCCCCTGCTGGGCCAGCCGCATGCAATACATCCCTCTCTCTGTCTGTCTTATATGGTCCCCCAGTGCGCTCACAGCCAATCAAAAGTGAATGATCTCTCCCCCCCTCCCTCCCTCCCCTCCAGCCAGCGTCCACCTCCAGCCTCTCGCTCGCTGTGTGCGTGGACCCGCGCAGACGAACATGCTTTGTGACAGTTCCTCACACTTCAGTGTTCGGATCACCTCAAGTAGCTCGCGTCCCGGAGAAAATGAGCACACTTCCTGTCGCGGCGAGCAAATGCAGATTGACTGAGGTTGTCCGCGGGGTTGTGAAAAAAAAAAGGAAGAGTTATATTTTTTTCAGTTTCTTTTTTCTCAGAACGGGCCCTCTGATAATCTTCTAAAATCAGGGACCAGAGTCTAGAGACAGACACATCACAGATGAACGCTGTGTGTGTGTGTGTGTGTGTGTGTGTGTGTGTGTGTGTGTGTGTGTGTGTGTGTGTGTGTGTGTGTGTGTGTGTGTGTGTGTGTGTGTGTGTGTGTGTGTTTGGGGGTGCTTTAAAGCCATCGGAGGAGGTGTCACCTTTACTTAGACTCACACAGAGAGGATTTTTTCTTTTCGGGGGGGGGGGGGGGGGGGGGGGGTTGAATATGCCGGCCCACTAATATATATGGCACCAGTATCTCTGTCCTCCTCTCTGCTTTCTGTCACTTACGGTACCATGTGGTCTCCCTTCTTCCCGGGCTGACAGCGCCCTCTCACATCATGTTACCGCACACCGCTGCTAGCCGCGAGTCTGCCCGCCCGTCAACGAGAACCCCCGAACCCCCCCCCCCCCACTCTTTGTCTGGAAGTCAGCCATGTTTTTCATAGCCCCGCCCCCCGTGCCCCTCAGCCCTCCACCACTGTTATAACACTTGGTGACTCCTTTTAAAAAAGAAAAAGAGAGTCAAAAGAAGTGATTGGGATGCCTGGGATCAGCCTCGCCCATCATGGGTGAGCGGGCAGGGGGAGAAACGGTAAGGAAGAAGGCTGTAATAGCCCTCATCTCCTGCCTGGTTTCCCCGGTGAGGGAGGGCCCGTTCTCCTCCTCCCCGCCGCCGTCAGACAGGTTGATTTCACAGCCGACGGAGGAGGCTGGGCGTCGGCTGAGCACACACTGAGGGCAAAGATAGTGTGCGTTTTAACGCGGTAATAGGGTTTACATTGCACCCCCTGCCGATGGCAAAACTGCCATTTCACCCACACACACGCTATTCATTAGCGTGTCAATGCGTTTTAATTCCTGCTGCGTTTTTGTTGCATCTTTTCTACGGTCGACTCTCGCTCCTTCAATTAATCTGTGAAGTAGCCGAAGATAATTAAATGTCTTCTATTTTCCATTTACGGTCCACAAATTTCCCCAGTAATGATGCCACCATATCTCCTCTTTAGTCAGTGACCTCTTTAAGGGTCCTTAATCTGGCTGTCTAGACAGCGTCCTGAGGCTAAATGTTTGAGATGTGGAGCCGGCACAGATTCCTATTTCTGTTTTACATAACCCAGCCTAGGAGCACCGACCACTGGCGTTTACGTTGATCTGTTCTTCTGTCCATTGGAACACACACACAGGCCTGTGTCCTGACGCTGGTATGTGTACATATTGACGTGTATAGCTCTCTATTTTTTTCGGTCTTGTAACCAGCTTAACCAGTCAACAAGCTACGATCGGGTGCATTCATACGTCAAGAATTCCCGGATATTTATTAAGGTTACTTGGCTTGAATATCATTGGCCGCCTGGCGGATCAGGAAACCAGCCATCATCTTTTTGGTACGGGGCCACCGAGCAATCAGACCCACTGTGGCCCTCCAGTGTCCTCCTCCTCCTCCTCCTCCTCCTCCCTCCTCCTCCTCCTCCTCCTCCTCCTCCTCCTCCTCCTCCTCCTCCTCCTCCTCCTCCGCTGGCCCCTGTCAGGTGCTTCAATCTGGGGGGAGTGTGAGCAGTCGTGTGGAGGTTGACATGATTGCCTTTAAGCAGACCCCACCCATCCTGCACTCCCTTCCCCCCACCTCCACCCACACCCACCCACCCGGGCCAACACCCCCCGCCGCACCACCCCTCCGCTCCACCCCGCCCCTTAGCCGGTGACACACAGCTGCAGCCAGGCACCTCCGCTGACAGTAAGAGCATCATGATGGATTGCCTTGCCAAAACTGCTGATCAAAGGGGGGTCGGAGTTCACATCCGTTGGCTGGCTGCACTAGGCGTGTGCAATTACCAGCCGTGCCTTTTTTGCTCTTTCCTTTTTTTATTTTTTGGGGGGCTCCGTCTAAATTATTACAGTGTACCCCTATGCATTTCTCTCTCTCTCTCTCTCTCTCTCTCTCTCTCTCTCTCTCTCTCTCTCTCTCTCTCTCTCTCTCTCTCTCTCTCTCTCTCTCTCTCTCTCTCTCTCTCTCTCTCTCTCTCTCTCTCTCTCTCTCTCTCTCTCTCTCTCTCTCTCTCGTAGTGGTAGAGTGATTTGATTTAGCTGGCGAGGGACTATGTCAATGATTAATATATATAGTCACACAAGGGTTTCTTTGTTTATAAACCTCTCTGAACCCTGTGAGGTTACATGACTCCCTACACCCGCTCCCTACACCGCGGTGAACAATGCCTGTACGGTCAACACACGGCAGAGTCCTTCACCATACACTGTAATAACCCAAGAACGGTCAACACACGGCACAGTCCTTCACCATACACTGTAATAACCCAAGAACGGTCAACACACGGCACAGTCCACCACGATACACTGTAACACAGCCAAAATGGCGGCGTTGCTGTTGTTGTTGTTGTGTCGTGTTTTGTGGGCTTCTCTTCCCCTAGTTGGGCTGCAGAGGCGGTGTGCCGAAAAAGAGCAGACATTTAAAAGTTTCTGACATGTGTCACACGAGCATTGAGACAGTGGCGCTGATGTGGGCGGAGTTGACAGGCGCACCCTGCCAGTAAAGATGGCTTTGGGACATACCAAGTTTGGTAGCTGTCAGCTCGCGTTGCTGTCAGGACAGGTCCTAGGTGAAACAGGGATATGTAAACTCCGTCATTAGGAGAACGAGGGAGTCACGCCGGGAGAAATACAGACGAAATTATTAATAATAATAATAATAATATTATAATAACAATGATAGCAGTAATATTAAGAAAAGCGATAGACTTTAAGTACCATTCTGGGAAAATGTGTGGTAAGATTGTTATACTCAACCCCTCGGAATCCACACAGGTGTAATGTGATACGAAACAACAACAAACTCTTAAACTGAAATATTATCCCATACATTCGAAGACGACATGTTTCTTTTGGCCCTCTTGTTCACCCAAGAAATGTAATGAACAGTGGCAAGTGAATTAAAGATGTGGGTGGGTGTGTGTGTGTGTGTGTGTGTGTGTGTGTGTGTGTGTGTGTGTGTGTGTGTGTGCGTGTGCGCGTGTGCGTGTGCGTGTGTGTGTGTGTCGTTTAGGCTGGGGCTTTTATTTTGGTGATTCATGACCCAGAGGGTTTTTGTGAGATAACTTAATTCAGGAGGAAATGAAAAGAGGAGAATGAATTATTCGTCTCACTCTGAAGACACTGGCAGAGGGACGTGGTTTTGGTTGGAGCGGGCTAAGGAAGGACTCTTATTTCTGGTAGGCCAGTTTGAGATTAGTGACATTTATCACAGGAGAGGGAGGATGCTATAATTAGCTTGTCAGTCTACTTCAGGTCGAGCTGCCAGGGCTGCTTGGGAGGCAGGATGGACTGCATGGCCAAAAGAGCTGAAAGCTCCAGTCGATAATGTGGCAATTAAAGCCACACATAATTCAAAAAGCTATTACGTCAAAAAATTCACCTGGCACTCTGAAGAAGCCCTTTTTTTTGACAACTTAATGTATTTACAATCCAGCACATCTAGACTTCACACTCCATTTCTTATGTATATATTCCGAGCACACACAGGGTAATATTAGTCATAAAATCCAAACATTAACACTCTGTGCGTATTTGTCTATTTAGTTTGAGTTTGACTTATGAATTCAATTTTGCTGAAACATCGGCCCACAGTAAAAACGAATAAAAATAGAAAATAAAAAATCACAGGGAGCGCGTAAAACCACTTTTAATCAAAAGTATATTGCTCTCATGTTACTGGCTGTATAAAAATTGCTTCAGCTCATAAAGGCCGTGAGTAGTTTAATGGCGATAGTGGTTAAATATATCAAGTGGTCTTTGTGGCCTTGGCGGGGGTCAAGCCAGCGCTGTAATATATAGAGCGCCGCTCTGCCAGGGCTGAAGGTCACAGCGCCTTCCTCTACATAATGCATGATTCCTGTAACCCTCCCAGACTCCAATCTCCTCAAACCAAACCTTGGGATGAACATTTCACTAAGTAAATCAGCAGGCATGCTGGCATTTCTATTAACCTCCGATGTGCGACTGACAAGAAACATGAATCAGGGTAAATAATAACTGGCAAATTATAAATCATGTTTACAACTCTGGGCCTCTGGGCGGTGGTTGACGTGCCCCGGCCGCAGGACGGCCATCTGTGGGCAGTTAGCAGCTAATTCTGGAGCTCAGAAGTAACATAACATGTTGAAATAATGAACGTCAAAATCGCAGCACTAACTCTCACGGTGTTGATGCATCTGAAACTGTTGATGTGTTGTTTGAGTGATTAGCAGTAGAGCTGCAGCTGGCAACATGAAGTAGGGACTCCTTACAATTTGTGTTTATTTATATATATTATTTTCTATTTACGATACCTTTAAAAAAAAAAAAATGTATTTTTTGGGATGCATTTCAGGTAAAATAAATGGAATATGATCAAATAATGAATGTCAATACAGCACTAAACCTCACAATGTCGATGAATCCAGAATTATTCATGTGTGGTTCGAGTGATTAGCAATATAGAGAACTAGTCAGAGCTAGAAAAATCAAGTTACACCTTAAAATGTAACCTTTAGCATCTTCAGCAAAATCAATATTTTTTTATTTTCTGTTCATGGGAATTTTGGACCTGAAATATTGAAACGGCAAGGATTTTTTATTTATGCACGTTTGGGGGGGATGATAAAGAAATGACCTTTACAGAGAACAGAGCAGGTCATGTAGAGATCATGCCTTACAGGCAGATTGTCCTCTGGGACCACCAGATCTTCCCTTAGAATCTAGATACAATGTTGAGTGGTGATATAGACAGTTGTTTGTTCATTTCAGATATCAGCCCCAGTAATTGTCATTGTGTGAGACACTCACTGCTACCTTTTGTTGGCCTCAGAAAGGCACGTAGGCAGGTTAGTACTTGAAGCATAAAGTGATTCTTACAGATTTATAGTTAAGTCAATATGATTTTGAATTTGAGTTTGATTTAAATTAGCATTCTTACCACGGTTCATTATTATTATCATGATTTTTACATGCAAAAGAATTTTTTTTCAGGTCACAGGTTCTTCAAAGATAAGCCCAAGAAGAGATATAAACGAAAATAAACAGGAAGATAAGATTCAATAGATATTGATTTCTAAAAACTAGCAAACATTCAGACACGGCTCGTCTTTGTTTGTTAAAAACCGCAGCACGTATCTCTGCAGCCTCTCTGCTCTGGTTCTGCTCGGCGTATCAAAGGGTAAACTAATGCAATATGCATGCGGCCCTTGGCACTCAAGATGGCAGGGCACCCTGGCACAGACGATCTGTGTTTTAAAAAGCATCAAACATCTGTGTAAACACATGGCCTCCCTCCAAGCATGTAGCCCGTCCTCTCGTTGCCTTAAGAGAGATGTCCAAGGCAATATACCTTGCCCCGGGGCTGTGCTGGGATGACTTGGAACATCTGAATGCCCAGAACTTCACACAGCATCTACCCTCCACACAATATATAACGTTGTATTTAGAGAGACAGTTTACATACAGTGGGTAGTCCTAACGCACAGTAGGCTCCCAGCTACCACGGTAACAGCGAAACATAAAAAAAATAGACCAATATCAGTGTATACGTATAAAAGATCCAAACATAAAAGCTACACAACAGAAAGAGACAAGGCATTGTCTTTGTTGTTGCTCTTTAATTCTGTTAATAGCCCAAGGTAAAGATTTATCTGCTGCTGTCAATTTACCTCAGCCTCAATACAAAGCACCAAGGTCACTTTTCCCTCGCCTGGCCCACAGGATTAAATTGTCATGTCCTTCTAATAGGCAGCACAGGGAATCATTAGTCCAGCTCAGCTGTCTGACTGATAGGCGTTTCTGTCCAATCATGGTAGTGCGCTGCCACAGGCCAGCCAGTATTGACACTGTGTCAGGGCTGAGGGGAGACGTCTTAATCAGCAGGGACACTCTCAACATTGATTTGACAAGCTGCCGTAATGACCCCCCCCCCCCCCCAGACCCACCCCTTGTTTTGATCGAAAAAAAAGACCAGTGTTTATCCAGGCTGCCATTGATGCACTTGGAAGGCTGCATTGTCATGGAAACGATTAGGATGGAAAGGGAAGGATACGGGGTGGGGTGGGGGGGGGGGAGGGGGGTTGTTGGAGTTAGTATGTGCCCCTGTGCACTTATACACAGTCACATACTAACCCTATTGGTGACAGACACAGCTTTAACTTTTATGTCTTTTCCTTTCATCTGTGTGTGTGTGTGTGTGTGTGTGTGTGTGTGTGTGTGTGTGTGTGTGTGTGTGTGTGCGTGTGTGTGTGCGTGTGCTGCGTGTGTGTGTTTGTGTGGAGAAGGCAGGTTTAGTATGTGGTCCTTATCATACATAGTACAAAATAACAACACAATGCATAGAGCAGACAACCTTTCTAGAACCAAACTGGAGGCCCTCCTTCCACTTCATGATCATGTGATGAGGTTGTTAACCATTGGCATTTCTGACGACCACACACGACACACACACGCACACACACACGCACACCCTCCAAACCATGTTCCTATTAACTAGACAGATAGTAAAGAAGAGTTACGATTGAGGGGTGAAATGCTTTGTGATCGCTGCATGTTGTCACAAGTGTGTGTGTGTGTGTGTGTGCAGTGGTGTAGTCTATTTTATTGTAGTGGGTATACTGTGATGATTCCCTCCCAGCCTCGTACAAACCCACCCCACCGGTACGTGTACGTGTGTGCCGCTTATGGGGTGTCGCAACACACTCACCAACAGGGTCTACAACCTGCTGATTTAAGAGTATAACGATTATCAACAATCATGGAAAGCTGAATAGGTTTATCAGTTTTAATAACGGTATGAACAAATAGAACACAAAAATGACAAGTTGTCCTTTGTATATCTATAGTAGCAATAGCACATGCTAAACAAGATCAAAATCTACTCAAAATAATTTAATGAACTGTTTACAACCATGGCTAACCAGTGCATGAGAAGCAGATGAAAGGAGACTAATGTTTCACTCTTTCAATTGCTCTAATTTTAGCTCTTACTGTTGTCATCTAACATACCATACAGTAATTGAATTGTGTAAAAGTCTGAAATTACTGCACCTTAAAAAATGACCATGATTAGCTATACTCTCGTTTGCATAGTGATTAACTTTATGAATTTCAATTGTCTATACCAACTGCATGTTGGCTGACATTTACCTAACTTTTT
Source organism: Melanogrammus aeglefinus (assembly GCA_900291075.1). Lineage (NCBI taxonomy): Eukaryota > Metazoa > Chordata > Actinopteri > Gadiformes > Gadidae > Melanogrammus > Melanogrammus aeglefinus. The sequence continues at coordinate 545,344 of OLKM01000062.1, forward strand.
TCCCCTCCACTCTAACCAAAGGATGCCTGTTTTAAAATCCCTAGCCCTGACACCCAGTCCGAAAGGCTAAAAGTAACATAATCTAAAAGTAACAAGGGGATTAAGTGGGATTAAAACATTGTCTTCTGTTGACTACTTGTTACGTGGTTTACACCTTAATATGGGAGGACTGGACACACACACACACACACACACACACACACACACACACCACACACACACACACACACACACACACACACCACACACACACAACACCACACACACACACACACACACACACACACACACACACACACACACACACACACACACACACACAGTTTTCTGTTGTGTCTTTGCTAGTCTCCGTAGCTCTAGTAGTGGCATCTGCAGCTGCAAGGTCAATTTATGTAGCAGCAGTAGATTTTGGGCCAGGCTTAAAACTAACTAAAACACTGAAATAGTGTAGTTTGCTTTTCAAATTGAAATGTTGAATGTTATTGTAGCATGTAGCCTGGGACTCTTTGAGTGTTTGTGTTATGTTTTTTATCGTTGTATCCAGTTGTTTTAACTGTTGGTTTAACTGTATCCATTGTTATGACAATTGTTCCCGCGTTTAACTTTCAATCTGTGTGGGCTGCTAATCATAGCGCGAGAAGGAGGGGCTCGGCCCGTCAACTAACATGCAGAGATGCAGGGGCAGCTTCGCTTCACCACTGGTGTTACCCCTTATGTTTTATTTGATATTGGGCAATAAAAAATGACAGTGTTAACCCTCTTATGTTTTGATTGATAAAAAAACGACAGTGTTACCCCTTTATGTTTTATTTGATAAAAAAACAACAGTGTTACCCCTTATGTTTTTATTTGATGACGGGCAATATAAAACGACAGTGTTACCCCTTATGTTTTTTTTTTATATCGGGCAATATAAAATGACAGTGTTACCCCTTAAGTTTTATTTGTTGATGGGCATTAAAAAACAACAGTGTTACCCCTTATGTTTTATTTGATGACGGGCAATAAAAAACGACAGTGTTACCCCTTATGTTTTATTTGATATCGGGCAAAAAAAAATGACAGTGTTACCACTTAAGTTTTATCTGATGACGGGCAATAAAAAACAACAGTGTTACCCCTTATGTTTTATTTGATAAAAAAACGACAGTGTTACCCCTTACGTTTTTATCCTGATGACGGGCAATAAAAAACAACAGTGTTTACCCTTATGTTTTATTTGATGACGGGGCAATAAAAAAACAACAGTGTTACCCCTTATGTTTTATTTGATCACGGGCAAAAAAAAAATACAGTGTTACCCCTTACATTTTGTAAGATAAAAAACGACATTGTTACCCCCTATGTTTTTTTTGATATCGGGCAATAAAAAACGACAGTGTTACCCCTTACGTTTTATTTGATGACGGGCAATAAAAAACAACAGTGTTACCCCTTATGTTTTATTTGATATCGGGCAAAAAAAAAAAGACAGTGTTACCCTTTATGTTTTATTTGATATCGGGCAAAAAAAAATTACAGTGTTACCCCTTACGCTTTGTAAGATAAAAAACGACAGTGTTACCCCTTATGGTTTTTTGATATCGGGCAATAAAAAACGACAGTGTTACCCCTTATGTTTAATTTGATATCGGGAAAAAAAAAAGACAGTGTTACCCCTTACGTTTTGTAAGATGGAAAAACAACAGTGTTACCCCTTATGTTTTTTTTGATATCGGGTAATAAAAAACGACAGTTTTACCCCTTACGTTTTATTTGATGACGGGCAATAAAAAACGACAGTGTTACCCCTTATGTTTTATTTGATATTGGGCAATATAAAACGACAGTGTTACCCCTTATGTTTTGTTTGATAAAAAACGACAGTGCTACCCCTTACGTTTTTTTTGTTGACGGACAATAAAAAACAACAGTGTTACCCCTTATGTTTTATTTGATAAAAAACGACAGTGTTTCCCCTTATGTTTTATTTGATCACGGCCGATAAAAAAACGACAGTGTTACCCCTTACGTTCTGTTTGACATGCAATAAAAAACGACAGTGTTACCCCTTATGTTTTATTTGATATCGGGCAAAAAAAAATGACAGTGTTACCACTTAAGTTTTATCTGATGACGGGCAATAAAAAACAACAGTGTTACCCCTTATGTTTTATTTGATAAAAAACGACAGTGTTACCCCTTACGTTTTATCTGATGACGGGCAATAAAAAACAACAGTGTTACCCCTTATGTTTTTTATTTGATGACGGGCAATAAAAACAACAGTGTTACCCCTTATGTTTTAATTTGATTCAACGGGCAAAAAAAAAATACAGTGTTACCCCTTACAATTTGTAAGATAAAAAACGACAATTGTTACCCCCTATGTTTTTTTTGATATCCGGCCAATAAAAAAACGACAGTGTTACCCCTTACGTTTTATTTGATGACGGGCAATAAAAAACAACAGTGTTACCCCTTATGTTTTATTTGATATCGGGCAAAAAAAAAAAGACAGTGTTACCCTTTATGTTTTATTTGATATCGGGCAAAAAAAAATTACAGTGTTACCCCTTACGCTTTGTAAGATAAAAAACGACAGTGTTACCCCTTATGGTTTTTTGATATCGGGCAATAAAAAACGACAGTGTTACCCCTTATGTTTAATTTGATATCGGGAAAAAAAAAAGACAGTGTTACCCCTTACGTTTTGTAAGATGGAAAAACAACAGTGTTACCCCTTTATGTTTTTTTTGATAGTCGGGCAATAAAAAACGACAGTGTTACCCCTTGCGTTTTATTTGATGACGGGCAATAAAAAACGACAGTGTTACCCCTTATGTTTTATTTGATATGGGGCAATATAAAACGACAGTGTTACCCCTTATGTTTTGTTTGATAAAAACGACAGTGTTACCCCTTACGTTTTTTTGTTGACGGACAATAAAAAACAACAGTGTTACCCCTTATGTTTTATTTGATAAAAAAACGACGACTGGGGTTTCCCTTATGTTTTATATTGTGATCACGGCCGATAAAAAAACGACAGTGTTTACCGCGCCTTTACGGTTCTGTCTTTGACATGCAATAAAAAACGACAGTGTTACCCCTTGCGTTTTATTTGATGACGGGCAATAGAAAACGACGGTGTTACCCCTTACGTTTTGTTTGATAATAATAAAAGACAGATAAAAAGCGACAGTGTTACTTACACACCCTTACATTTTATTTGATAAAAGACAACAGTAAGGTTAGTTAGGGTTTAGTGTTATAGTCAGGGACACACAAACACTCAGCTAGGAGGAGCTGGGGATCGAACTAGCAACCTATTGGTTAGGTAACAACTGTTCTACCTCCTGAGCTAAAACCCAATTTTTTATTTGATAAAAAACGACAGCCTTACCCCTTACGTTTTATTTGATAACGGGCAACAAAAAACAACAGTGTTACCCCTTACGATTTATTTGTTGACGGACAATAAAAAACAACAGTGTTACCCCTTATGTTTTATTTGATAAAAAACGACAGTAATACCCCTTATGTTTTTTTTGATATCGGGCCATAAAAAAAATGAACAGTGTGTTACCCTTAACGTTTTATTTGATAACGGGCAACAAAAAAAACAAACAGTGTTACCCCCTTATGTTTTAATTGATGACGGGCAATAAAATACAACAGTGTTACCCCTTATGTTTTATTCGATAAAAAACGACAGTGTTACCCCTTACGTCTTATTTGATGACGGGCCATAAAAAACGACAGTGTTACCCCTTATGTTTTTTTTGATGTCGGGCAATAAAAAAAGATAGAGGAAAAGCGACAGCGTTTTACCCCTTACGTTTTACTTGATTAAAGTCAACAGTTAGGTCCAGGGTAGTTAGTTAGGGTTAAGTGTCAAACTCAGGGGCCCACAAACACTCAGCTAGGATGAGCTGGGGATCGAACAAGCAACCTATTGGTTAGGTAACAACTGCTCTACATCCTGAGCTAAAACCCAATTTATAATTTGATAAAAAACGACAGTCTTACCCCTTACGTTTTATTTGATGACGGGCAATAAACAACAGTGTTACCCCTTATGTTTTATTTGATGACGGGCAATAAAAATCGACAGTGTTACCCCTTATGTTTTTTTTTTGATTATCGGGCAATAATATGATGCAGGTGCTACCCATTTACGTTTTGTTTGAAAAAAACGACAGTGTGTACCCCTTACGTTTTATTTGGTGTGAACGAACAAAAAACAACAGTGTTTACCCCATATGTTTTATTTGATAAAAAACGACAGTGTTTTCCCCTTATGTTTTTTTTTTGATATCGGGCAATATATAAACAACAGTGTTGACCACTTACGTTTTATTTGAATGGAACGGGCAATACAAAACGACAGTGTTACCCCCTTACGTTTATTAATTGAAAGAAAGACAACAGTAAGGTTCAGGGTAGTGAGGTTATAAGTGTCAAACTCAGGGACACACAAAAACTTCAGCTAGGAGGAGGCTGGGGATCGAAGCAAGGCAACCTATTGGTTATGGGTAACAACTGCTCTACATCCTGAGCCTAAAACGACAATTACTAATTTGATAAAAACGACAGTGTTACCCCCTTACGTTTTTATTTTGCTGACGGGCAATAAAAATCGACATGTGGTAACCCTATGTTTTTTTTTGATATGGGGCAAATAAAAAAATGACAGTGTGTACCCCTTACGTTGTTTTGATAAAAAAACGACAGTGTTACCCCTTACGTTTATTATGTGGCTGACGGACAATAAAAAAACAACAGTGTTACCCCTTATGTTTTATTTGATAAAAAAGACAGTGTTTCCCCTTATGTTTTTTTGATATCGGGCAATATAAAACAACAGTGTTACCACTTACGTTTTATTTGATGACGGGCAATACAAAACGACAGTGTTACCCCTTACGTTTTATTTGATAAAAGAGAACAGTAAGGTTCAGGGTAGTGAGGATTGGTGTCAAACTCAGGGACACACAAACACTCAGCTAGGAGGAGCTGGGGATCGAACAAGCAACCTATTGGTTTGGTAACAACTGCTCTACATCCTGAGCTAAAACCCAATTACTAATTTGATAAAAAACGACAGTGTTAGGCCTTACGTTTTATTTGATGACGGGCAATAAAAATCGACAGTGTTACCCCGTATGTTTTTTTGATAAAAAACAACAGTGTTACCCCTTACGTTTTATATGTTGACGGACAATAAAAAACAACAGTGTTACCCCTTATGTTTTATTTGATAAAAAACGACAGTGTTTCCCCTTATGTTTTTTTGATATCGGGCAACATAAAACAACAGTGTTACCACTTACGTTTTATTTGATGACGGGCAATACAAAACGACAGTGTTACCCCTTACGTTTTATTTGATCACGGCCGATAAAAAAACGACAGTGTTACCCCTTACGTTCTGTTTGGCATGCAATAAAAAACAGCAGTGTTACCCCTTATGTTTTATTTGATGACGGGCAATAAAAATCGACGGTGTTACCCCTTATGTTTTTCTTGGTGTCGGGCAATAAAAAAAGACAAATAAAAAGCGACAGTGTTACCCCTTACGTTTTATTTGATAAAAGAGAACAGTAAGGTTCAGGGTACTTAGGTTTAAGTGTCATAGTCAGGGACAAACAATCCCTCAGCTAGGATGAGCTGGGGATCGAACACTTCCAACCTATTGGTTAAAGGTGACACTGCTCTACCTCCTGGAGCTAAAAACCCATTTATTTATTTGACACAAAAACAACAGTGTTACCCTTATGTTTATTTGATAAAAAAACGACAGTTTTACCCCTTATGTTTTTTTTGATGTCGGCAATAAAAAAGACAGAGGAAAAGGCGACAGTGTACCCCTCTACATTTATTTGATAAAGGACAACAGTTACGTTCAGGGTAGTTAGGGTTAAGTGTCCATACAGAGGGGCAACACAAAACACTCAGCTAGGAGGAGCTGGGGATCAAACAAGCAACCTATATTGGTTCGTAACAACTGCTCTACATCCTAAGGCTAAAACCTCAAATTTTTATTTAAATAAAAAACGACATTTTACCCCTACGTTTTATTTGATGACGGGCTATAAAAAGACAGTGTTACCCCTTAATGTTTTTTTTTTATATCGGCCAATAAAAAACCGACACTGTTACCCCTTACGTTTTTATTTGATATCAGGGCCAATAAAAAAATACTATAGTGTTACCACTTATGTTTTGATTGATAAAAAACGGACAGTGTTACCCCTTATGTTTTATTGATGATGGGCAATAAAAAACAACAGTGTTACCCCTTATTTTTATTTGATAAAAAACGACAAGTGTTACCCCTTATGTTTTATTTGGTGACGGGCAATATTAAAACGACAGTGTTAGTCCCTGATGTTTTTTTTTGATGTCGGGCCATAAAAAATGACAGTGTTACCCCTTACGTTTTATTTGTTGATGGGCATTAAAAAACAACAGTGATACCCCTTACATTTTGTAAGATAAAAAACAACAGTGTTACCCCCTATGTTTTTTTGATATCGGGCAATAAAAAACAACAGTGTTACCCCTTATGTTTTATTTGATGACGGGCAATAAAAAACAACAGTGTTAGTGGTGTAGTCTATTTTATTTTTTAGTGGTTATACTGTGATCCACACTCACCAACAGGGTCTACAACCGCTGATTTAGAGTATGACGATTATCAACAATCAAAAAAGCTGATAGGTTTATTCAGTTTTAATAACGGTATGAACAAATAGAACACAAAATGACAAGTTGTTCCTTTG
>OLKM01000062.1:553634-606134 GCA_900291075.1 Melanogrammus aeglefinus
TGTGGTGTTGTGTGTGGTGCGTGTGGCTGCTGGTGTTGTGTCGTGGTGTGTGTGTGGTGTGTGTGTGGTGTAGTGTTGTTGGGTGTGTGGCTGTGGTTGTGTGTGTGTGTGTGTGTGTGTGTTTTAATACGGAGAGGGCGAGGCAGGGGATCAATGCCCCCTCCCCCCCGGGTGTGTGAAGTGTGAGTAGCGAGGGCGTCAGACAGTAAATATTATTGGCATGCTGGCGGCATCCCGTCGAGGTGTGGCGTGTAAAATCGTTAATAAGACGCATGATGGGCTGCTGCCCACTCCCCTACAAGGTGAGAGTGTGGCGAGTGTTTCCCTCAGCTGTGCTGTCCAGAGGGCGCGGCGGCCATGGCGGCGAGTGTGTGGCTCCCGTGGCACATGATTTGTCTAGCAAGTTGAAAAGCGCCCGGTGTCAACAGAAGATGAGGATGTGACCTTATATTTAGCCTGCTCCTTCTCTCTCTCTCTCTCTCTCTCTCTCTCTCTCTCTCTCTCTCTCTCTCTCTCTCTCTCTCTCTCTCTCTCTCTCTCTCTCTCTCTCTCTCTCTCTCTGTCTCTATGCCTCTCTCTGTCTCTATGCCTCTCTCTCTGTCTCCATGCCTCTCTCTCTCTCTCTCTCTCTCTCTCTCTCTCTCTCTCTCTCTCTCTCTCTCTCTCTCTCTCTCTCTCTCTCTCTCTCTCTCTCTCTCTCTCTCTCTCTCTCTCTCTCTCTCTCTCTCTCTCTCTCTCTGTGCTTTCTCTCTCTGTGCTCTCTTCCTCTCTCTGTATCTATGCTCTCTCTCTCTGCCTCCCTGTCTCTCTCTCTCTGTATGCATGCGTGTGTATAGGCTAAACAAGAACGAATTATTTTGGTATGTTGGTATTTATAAGGAAAATAAGGAGGCTCTCTCTATCTCTCTCCCTCTCTCTCTAAGGCATGTAGGGTGGTAAACTAATGTGGAAAGTAGAGCTTGGTTTCATTGTCGATTTGTAATCCATGGATTCTTTTATTTTATTGATCATCATATAGTGTATGAAATGTCAACCGTCAATTCTAGTAGGCTTAATGGTCACATGTTCCCCAAGGTGTAACCAATTTGCTTGCTTTGACCGATTGACAACATAGACAATCTGAAATATCCAATTTGTCAGTCTACTTCAGGTGGACAGACAAAAATCTACCCGGAGACTTTTGTATGCACACACACGTGGGTGACAAAAGTCTACCTGGAGATTTGTCTCCCACGTGTGTGCCTCTGTGTGTGTGCACATGCAGCTGAAAGTATTAAAGTCAACACACCACTGCAGCTCCAGTCATCTCTACACCAGCAGCCTCAGGCCTTTTCCTGGTAAACGGGGCACACAGCTGCTGCTGCCTGCGAGACACACCGCGTGCTGTACAATAAGACACGGATTAGTCCTATATTTAGTGTTTTTCCATGCCTCCTTTTTCTCAACTTTTTATTCTCGCCCTCATTTTTCTATACCTTCCTTTTCCTCAATTGTTTATTCTCCATCATTTTGCTATACCTTCTTTTCCTCATTTTTGTGTTCTCCATTTTTTTTATCCCCTCTTTTTCTTTAATTACATGCTGTAGAACAAAGTTCTACCCCTCAGGAATCTGAGATTCTTCATGGAAGGTACTTCATGGTGAAACTAGTCAGATCCCACAAGGCTGATGATATTCTTTCAACATGTGTCGATCGAGAAAATTAAAATTTGAGAAAAGCCGATATAGAGAAATTATGGAGAGTATACATTTTCTAGGGGTAGAATGACCCCTAGAAAATAAGAAGGTATAGAAAAATGGAGAGAATAAAAAATCGAGGAAAAGGTCAAGAAAAATTATGGAGAATATTTTTTATAAAATCGAGGAACTTTTTTTTTTTAAAGGAGTTGTAGGAAAATGTTGAGAATAAAAAATCGAAAAAGAGTTATAGAAAAGTTATGAAGAGAATAATAAAAATCGAAGATGAGGTATAGAAAAATGATGGAGAATAAAAATCTAGGAAAAAGGAGGTAAAGAAAAATAATGGAGAGAATATTGTTTTTTAAAATAGGAGTCATAGAAAAATTATGGAGAGAATGAAAAATCAAGAAAAAGGAGGTATAGCAAATTGATGGAGATAATATTTTTTAAAAAAGGAGATATAGGAAAATGAATAGAAAAGGAGATCTAGAAAAATGGAGAATACTTTTTTTAAAAAGGAGGTATAGAAAATGATGGCGAGAATAAAAAAGCGAGAAAATTCGGTGAAAAAATAACAGACAAAAGAAAAAATCGATAAAAATCATCATTTTTCTTTACCTCCTTTTCCCACCAAAATATTCTCTCCATCATTTGTCTATACCTTTATACCAGGGGGTACACCTAATTTTTCTCATTAAAAAACAGGACACAAAACACGATACATAATTTTTTAATTTGTGAAAATACAAAATGAAATCATGTACAAGTTATTTACAAACCTATTTTGTACAAGACAATATACTAGAATCATTATTATTGGGTAGTATGACATAGTCAGAAATATTTGCTTAGCACTCTCATTGTGTCCACAAGTCAATGTGCTAAAAATTAAAAAAGAATGCAAAACTAGACGGCAATGTGAAATGCCCCTCACTCCCACAGATGCTATCTGTCAAGCAAGTATACACTGAAATAATTTGTTTACATAAAGCTTTATATAGACTTCTTTAGCGCAGATACACATATCAGACCAGAATCGCCATTGTGAGCTCTTCCGTTGTGAACGAACATAGGTTTGACGTAGCGTTAAGACTTGTTTGAACACAGCTTCAGGGAATCCCAATCAGCTGGACCTTTTATTTATTTTTTACAAATGAAAATAACTTCACGAGCAGTTTGAAAGTTGACCTTGGCTAGTCGCCGTCAAGACGGATAGTAAAGAGCAGTCGCCCCGTTATGTACGTGAAGCTTTATTACCTACAAGCGTCTTTTCGCAGCAGTAGGTCTCCTCAGGAGCCCTCCTTTGGCGTCGGCACGGCCTGGAACTCACCGACCGTCATGTCCGTTAGTTCCATCCTTCCTCATGCCTTCCTTCCTTCAAGACAACTCATGCTAAGCTATCCAACGCCTGTGAATGAATGTCTTTTTTGAGGTTTGGTGCGTGTTGCTTTCCTCTCGGGCCCAAGCTCCTGGGCCTGGTTAAGTGACTGTAAGTTGACTGTGGTGTCAACAGAATGGAATGGAAGAAAGCCATGATTAATGCCTATTCTTGGCTAAGCTTCCTGAATAATGATGGTACCTTGGCTAAGCATTTTGATTAAAAATTGCTCTTGGCAAAACATTCTGTTCTCGTATGCTAGAAAGCCTTAACATAAATATCAAGTTCATAGCACGTTGCAAGTTGTTTGGTAAAAAAAAGACACCCGATGATGAATTGTGACTGGCCTCTTTAACAAAACTGTCAACTGTCATTTTATTTCCACTGATATGAAGTAAAAGAGGCAAACGTGAGAAATAGCCAAAATTGTGGCTTATAATTGAGCTGTTTTTGGAGCATCTACAGAAAAAGCCTTTCAATTTCTGAGTAGGACGTTTGTGGATTTTCAGTTAGTGCATAAGTGAACGTTATATTCAATGTCAGGCAGTGCTTATAGCCAAAGGAGGTCTCCTAAATGCCCACTTCATGCGATACTTGGCTTTGATATTGATATTGTATCACTAACTCACATTCACTGAACGATGTGAGACTATGTTACATGAATTTGCATGGTTGTCCATAATGTGGACATTGATTTCCATAACCACCGTCAATTACTCCACTATAAGCAAATCAAACATGTTTTGAATCTTATCTGCTTTAAAACAGCTCCATCATATTTGGTTCATTGAAAAGGTATTGATGATAATTGAAGTGAAAACCTTTGCAAATATCCAAAGGCTTTGTAGGAATTAGCCAATATAGCCCAAGCGCTTGATGCTTTGGACATTTCAGCCAAAAAGAAGATGTGAAAACGTAAATGAAAAGGCAGCTTTAAGAAAAACAAAACAAATGATTACAGATAAGGCCAGAGGCCGTGTTCCTATATTTGGTCGTGGATATTGGCCATCCCAACAGTTACAAATGTCAAGCAGCTCCAAGTTACCGTTACCAAACAATACCGTCATGGTGGGCTTGCAGTTAGATATGAAATACACATTTTAACAAACTTTACAGAATAGCTCTGCAACACTGAGTAAAATATGTTAAGTAGTTGTTTATTAACAGCTAAAAAGGCAACATTTATGTTTGCAAAGCTCGAGCTATTAACGTAAACTATCACTTCTGGTGTACAGCGATTGGTTTCCTCGCGCTGGGACTCTCACGAGACCCTACCATTTTTCAAAGTGGAAAAACTTCGGAATTAGCCCGCAGCATCCAAGGCCGGGTCAGAAATAACAAATGGGGCGCATGGTTGTGACTTTTCAATGTGATTGTCTTCAATAGATAATTTCACCTAGTGTCATGTTCTCTTATTACTGTATATTACAACCACAAGGGCTAGACCTTTTAAACGTTGCTCGTTTTTAGTGTGTGCTACTTGACAACATTAGCATTATTAACAATCGGATCGATGTTTGTCTGCAAGAAGATATTTAATTTATGTTTTGTTTTTCGCTGTTTTTTCAACCCCTAACAGGGGGGGGGGGGGGGGGGATTCCGTGGCGGTATCCAAGCAATAAAGGGATGGAACGTTTTAGCTATCGTCTTCTATTTCCCGGATGGGCGGGATTAGGCTGCTTGTAGATTTGTATTGGTTGACTTGGTTGATGGACAGATCATGCCCGGGCTTCATGCGCACGTTCCTCGGGCGAGTCTTTTCTGGCTCATCTGTAAACCACGTCCTTTCTGAGGAAAGAGTCAAACAGGAAACGCATGAGCAGGATGATCAGCTCAAATTCAGAGCTTTCATCATTGGCATAGGTTTTTAGTATTTTTTTTTCCTAATTTCAAGAAACTAGTTAATTAGTCTCTTCTACTCTCAGGTCTGCCACCTCGGCAATCTCTTCAATTATCTGATCTGCACTAGCCAATCAACAACTACATCTCAAACTCTTGCCCTGTCTCATTCTTTCTGTGTGCTATCAGAGTTAAGTATTTTTTATCCAAAAAAATAGTTATTGTCAGTAAACACCTGTCTTTCCGAATGTTGGAGAACATAAAATCAGGGAAGGCAGGAGACATTATGAAAGTTTAACTATTTGTCCTGTGAACCCAACCCTAAAACCAAAATTCAGAACCTAACCAAAGCCAAAAATCATGCTCCAAACCAAACCCTAACGCCTAAAACTAAGTACTTAGCACAAATAAACCATGCCACATCAGTTGGTTGATCAGGACCCATGCAGTACACGTAAGCTATTTATCTACTCATAGTTGCATCAGGTTAAGGATAGAGTGATGGGGATTTCAAACAAATATTCAAATTAGTAATTAAATGTTTAGGCAGGAAAGTCAAGTGTTAATGATGTTTGACAAAGATTTGGGAAAGACTTAAGGATACATAATAAATGTTGGAAGATATAGATATGGATGAAAGAGTTTAAAAAGTGGGGTGCGACTGACCACCACAATAAAATGGTTAGATAGGGCTTATGACAAGTTCAGATGTTAGTAATGTAAATCAGGCCACGCTTCACCGTTCACCGAAAATATCATGCCTGTTTCCATGGGGATTAGCTGATGTAGCTAGCATGCAACTAGCTCAATTATAGAAGTAAGGAAACAATGAATGTGTGTTTTAAATGTTTAGAACAGATTACTAACCATGCAAATGTTAGGGCAGTCGTTCAGCAGCTGATAAAATGTTGAAAACAATTTCTTATTTATATTTGAGTTTTTACTGAAAAATATATTAGAAGCCTTTTAAATTAATATTAAAGTAAAAGTTATATAGTATTATAGTACAATAGTTAAGTTCAATTTTTTTAATGTCAATCCCAATGAATGCTAGCCGTCTTATGTATTAGGTACCTGATACATTAGATATCAAATGTAGTCTAATTATCAAAAGCACAAACAACTGAAATCTTTTTTTAGGAACATCTTTTACAGAGACATACACATGCACACCTATAGAAATTTACAAATTCAAAAAGGCAAGACTTCAAACCAAACACGTCGGCCATCTTTAAGAGGGGAGGGGCGTGGGAGGTCGGTAACTTACTTCTGTTTGTCCCGCGGCTCGCGGGGTTTGGAGCGGTTGGTTCGGTTGGTCAGCTGGGCCGAGTGGAGGGAGGAGCTCTTCTTGCTGGAGGTGTGGGAGGTGTGGGAGGACGAGTGGGTGGAGTGGGCCAGGCTGGTCCGGGACTGGCCCGCGTTGTGGTCAAACTGCATCAGGCAGAATATCAGGTCCGACTGCACCAGCTCGAATGCGTACGGCGGATTGGTTATCACGTATCTGGTGGGCGGGGAGAAAGAAAGCAAAGCACCAATCAGGATGAAGTCCTAAAGATCCCAATGGTCTTTTTTGGTGACTATATCTGGGGGATTTCGGTGGATAAAACCCATTTTTAATCGTTTTTCTTACCGTTTGGTACATTGGTTTTGCGGGTTTAGATGAGCATCTCGTAGCCGATAGATGCCAAAGCACAGCATGTTGTAGGTTTTCAGTGCCTTACAGAAAAGATCACCATAACACCCTCCATCCTGAAATAACAGAAATAAACCATCTGTAGCATGTAACAATGACAAAAAACTGTCCTTTATAGACATGAATGTGTGACTGTCTGTGGCTATTGGCATTTAGTATTATTCTGTTAGTATGGAAAATAGAGTCCACATTCTTCAGCAAAGTTTACTTTCTACTTGCTACTCGCCAAAAGGAATTGATTAGATGACAGTCCAACATGCAACCCCACGTCAAACCAAGTTGAAAGATATACGTCAGTCATATCTTAGTTATGCAACTTAATAGTTAAGTTACATAACGGTCACTCATCTACACTCATTGTTGCGGGGCTCCTCAATGGTTCGCTTGTCACCGTTATGGTTTCACTCTCTCAATACCCCTCTGGTCCAGTCCACCTCAGGCGTTGTGATTTTCACCACCCTGAGTAGATGGTTTCTCGGACCCCCTCGCTTTTAAGTCTGTGCTATTTCCCATTTTTGTATTTCTGCCAATTTGTGAGCACACACTTTTGTCTGCACTAGTACCCTGACTAGAAATGTCATTAAAATAACGATACATGTGAAATTTGGCAACGCAGAGAAGTTTTCAGTGAGCGGGAATTAATAAATTAAAAGCCATTTTGAGAGTGCATTTCAACCAGAGCTTTCAAATGTGTCAGTTCCGACAAATATAGAAAGAAATACTGGATAACAGCCATACTGTCTCCCTCCCACCCACCTCCTCCTCAATGTCAGCACACACAGAAGAGTGTTTTCCTTCGCTTACTTGTGTCTGTACCACCCCCGCCCCAGATGTCCAGCAAGGACCGCCCTCCCCACTACTCACCCCCAGGTCGGCGAAGGGTCCGTCGTACAAGGCCAGCTGCGCCACCCGACACCTGTCCCTGTTGGCGAGGGTCTGCGGCGTGCTGTAGCCCCCCCGCAGCGCGTTCTCCTCCGCCAGCAGGCCCTCCAGCTCCGGCGTGGCTCCGCCCGTCACCAGCGTGCGGATCAGCGTCAGGATGTTATCGTTGAAGTATGTCTGGAAGGTAGAGCGAGGTAGCATGGGAGAGAGAGTGAGAGAGAGAGAGAGAAAATCACTGGCTGGAGCCACTGACTGGAGTCACTTCTTTAAATTGCCAAGCCGGTCAGAGCGGTGCTATCTGGAGGCCGGCTCTGTCGCGTCACATCGGCCCGCGCGCCGAGTGAAAAGACAGCGGAATCCAATTACTGCGGGTTACTCTCGGCCCCGTCACAGAATGAAAGGGGAGAGGGAGGTAGACGGACAGACAGACAAGAGAGAGGCTGACCGAGAGGGAGACGTAAAGAGAGTCCTGACACACATTCACGGTGTCTGAGCTACTCTTGGACATCAAAACGACCCCCTGAACAAATGTGTGTGAACAGACCGTAGTTATCTCGCTTGGTGCAACGATCATCAACCACTTACTGCTTATGTCTCCATTAATATAACCAGCGGATAAAATGAGGCCCCCACTTTCCCTTTTCTTCCCAGCAGCCTCATCTCACCCTCTACGGAGGATCGTGTTGTTGCTAAGGTAATCCTGAAAAAACGGATCTGGCCAATGCAACTTTATGTCACATTTCTTTCTTTTCATAGCACTCTGTGTGCCTGCATATGTGCGTGGTGACATCTCAATCCACCGACGCCAGCAGTGCAATTGACTAACAAGACGGATGAGCCGGGCCGCGTTTCTAACCCTCTCTCAAGCAGAACGGCATCGGTGCCCACTACAGGTCTTGATTTAAAGCCGACCACCCGTGTTAACTTTCATTATGGCAAGGTCAAAGGCCGAGGCCCCCCTAATGAGAGAGAGCTTGACGCCAGACATTACATTCATCAGAATTAGTGACAGAGGTGCAGACGTGGGCAAACTACATCTCGTAATGCGAGAAATAATGGATTGCATGCATCTAGGGCTTCCCTGACCTCCGTGGCCACTCAAGGCACTTCACAATTAATGAATTAGGTCACATTCCCAAGCGACGGTGTCAACCATGCAAGGGCTGGTATACCGACAGAATAATTCTGCACTTTGTCTGCTGGGCATGTTGACAACGCATGCTTCTTCCCCTTTATTTGGGTGCTTTTAAATGTTTTACCGTGACCATGTGTTGGTATTTAGCTTTTCTTTTACTCCTGTTTCTTGTCCTTTACATGTTAAGTGGCTAGAAAACTGCTATCCGAAAAACTTTTATTTTCATATTTACTATGAGGACTTTCGTTAAGACTCACAGCACTCATCAGGGAGTCCAGGACGCTCACAGCGAAGGCCGTCCCGCAGGCGAAGGGCTGGGTGAGGTACAGCTCCGTGTCTGGGTCATCGTCATCGTCCTGGTCCAGGAACTGAACGTTGGAGTCGTTCACTGTTAAGAGATTCAGAAACAGAGTCATACATACCTATATAGTATATACAGTATTACAGTATAATGTTTGTTCTTTGTGTATATATTCGATTATGTACGCATATCTCTTCCTATACGGATGTATTTTATTAGATTAGACTCTTGTGCAACGTCATTAAAGGTGAATCAAATTTAATGCAACGTGATACATCACATTATGATGTATTACAGGATGTGTTTTTGCATGCTTTGCGTATTGAAAACGGCAGCGTAACAGGAACGCAGCATGCGATACGTGTACTTCAGCAGATTCAAACTCAATTCACAGGGAAACGGGTGAAAAACACACGTGGGGGGACGTGCTGAAGAAGAGACTGTGTGAAGGCTTTCTGACAGGATCAGAAATCAATTGTTACGATCGACAAATCCTGATTTTATTTTTACCATCACAGATCTGGCCAAATCTGTTTTCTTTTTTCGGCAACAACTGGAACGTGTCGACGCGTTTAGCTGTGAGTCGGTGTTCACCCTCTGCCACGCTCTAGATACAGGGCCGTTTGCGTGCATTCTCATGACACCATGCATACGGCGCAACCCCCAGGCCATGACGCAATAGCTAGGACTCCTCCAGGGATCAGTCGGCACCAATATGCCAACACCGATCCATGTTTTTGGTCTCGTACATCCAAAGCACAACCTCCATTGACTTACTCTCTCGGGTGTCAAAACGCATGAAAGAAGACGAGGGCCATGGAGCTTGTTTGTCCTTTGAAGATGGCATAAAACGCACACAAGCGAGTTACAAAGGAGATGTTTGAGGGGTGCTACTTCTTATGAGGGGTGGTGTGCTAGTGTGCGAGTATGAATGCCATGCCCGTAGTGACAGAGCTGAGATAAAACAGGGAGATGGTCAGAGAATGCGATCTGACATAAAAGGACGCAATGAAAGCAAACCAGTGAGACTTGAGAGGGATCAGAGTGCCTTGTGACTCTCATACAGAAAAAAAAAAAGGGGGGGCTTGTACATCAGAATGCACCATAGGATTCTTTGGTTGTGGTTGTAGTGTTGTATAATCCTACATCTAATAATAATGCTGCAGCAGTGGCAGTGCAAAACGCAACAACGGCTCACCATCGTGACGAATAATTTCATGATTAATGACTAAACGATGTAAAAAAAAACGTTACTACCGACATAATAACTAACATTCCAATGCTTCCAAAATGGCGGCGGCCATTGCGATGTGACGTTTCGATGTACAAGCCCTGGAGGTAGAAAAATAGAGAACTTGAGATGAAGAATCAAAGTCGACATGGTGGGCAATATCATGGCAGAATGCGTTGCCATGGAAATGGACTGCGGGGGTCATCGTGTTGAGCTACAGCAGCAAGAAGAAATAGAACAGGAAGTGAAGGCGATATGGAGGCAGCGGCAGTAACAACACTGCAGCGACAGAAACGCAGGCCTTACCCAGCTCTGTTATCATTTGTATGTTGGTCCCACTGCTTTTATCCTGACTGAATGCGACCACAGGCACTACTTTGCCCGGTTTTGCTAACGGCGCTAGACCAGACGTCATCAAGGGGGGGTGGGGGGGGAGGTGGGGGAAACTCAAGTTACTGAAGAAGCACGTCAACCCGACCAAAACAAACTCAATACAAAAAAAACCTCTAGGAAGCAGGAGGGGCTAAAATCTTTAGTACGGTTAATCGAGAAGGGACAGGCTGTAATTATTGTTACATACAGACATGGAAACATGTTTTGTCTGATCTCCCCACTTTACAGACACTAAACACACATCTAAAACAAAAGGCGTGACATGTCTTTCTACAGTTTACAAGTGACAGAATTAACAATACAAGGTTTTTTTCTGTTGTCAATGAACCAAAACAGAAAAGCACATAACAACGTGTATATACCTAGTTCTGTTATGATTGGGATGTTAGCTCCGGTCGAGATGGAGATCTGCCGGACTATTCCGTGGACGGGGCTGTTCTCCGCTGAAGATCTGTCCATCCCTGGCGGTGTGAAACCTGAAGCGATAGGGAATTCAATTCAAAATTCAGAGGCATCATCTAAAACTAACATAGAACCACTTTTCAGTGAATCAACCGGGTGGATATAACCGGTCGGTACCAAAGTCAACGCCTGGTGGTTTGTAAAGCAAGGTGTTACGCATGGAGATGAGACGGGGTCTAAATTCTGCAGGACGAGAAAGAGAGGGCCCCTCGATATTAGTCTAATGCATAATAGATGCTACATACAAACTCATTTTGTACTCCTTCAGATTGCATGTGCGAGAGTGGCACAGGCCTCTTTACGTGAATAAAAAGGTGCATGGTATGGATCAGCCGTGTAGAAACCTAAGTGACACGAGATGGAATTCCAAATGACTTGACGTTGCGTGCCTTCCCCAGACTGACAAGTAAGCACATTAACTGGGTGACACCGTATGCATTATACATGGGCGCTGTTTTGACAACCACTACTTAGTGCTGACTCAGGCAAATGTTGGGCCATGTATGTATTAGCCAAACAGCGAATTTGGCAGGTGTTTTTTTTTCACTCGCTCCATAGGTCAAAGGTTTCTAAAAGCTTTGCATTCAACGCCAGTGAAGGGAAATTATTAAAAGCCATTTCAAATCACTTGAGTGCCTTATTTTTCTCTCCCTGTTTTCTCCCAGCAACTATTATCATACAATATTAATAAATTACAGAATATTATTTATATTATTTATCTTTGTGTTTTTGTTCCGTTTATTTATGCAATAAAGTGCAAGTGTGGGTAAGAATATTTTTGTAAATACTTTCTTGCACACTCAATATAAATTATTTAAAAATAAGGGAAACACTGACCCGAGGCAGCTAATGCTAGCATAACCCAAGGCAGCTGTAGCTAGGATATCCCGAGGCAGCTTGAGCCAATCTAACCTGAGGCAGCCAAAGCTAAAATAACCTCAGGCAGATGAAACCAGGCAAAACCAAAGCAGCTAAAGCTAGGCTAATATGAGGCAGCTAAAGCAAGGCTAACCTGAAGTAGATAAAGCTACTCTAACCAGTGGCATCTGAAGCTAAGCAGCTAACCCAGACAGTTAAAGCTATGCTAACCAGAACCATCTGAAGCTAAGCTAACCTCCGGGAGCTAAAACTCTACAACCCTAAGGAAAAAGAGTCACTAAACTTCATCGTCAAACAGAGACCGAGAGGTCAGCCATGTCAGTGCCCAGGGAGGGATATCCTGGGCCTCTGCCAAGGCTACCCCGCCTGCAGGCCACAACACATCATTGGGCTACAATGAGGGGACGACCGTTCACCTTGGGAATTAGCCTGCAGGAGTCCGATGCTGTCGTCAAAATGCATGGACTTGATGTTGAGTGACGCCAGGATGCACTCCTTGTCCTGCAGCGAGGCATCGTCGATGTTGTTCTGATTGGCCGACAGGATCACGCACATGTCGCACAGGTTGATGTTGACAGCCCTGAGGTCGGCGCGGCTCAGCGGCGTGCCCTTTAAGACGGGAGAGCGATAGAGAACTTTATTAATTAAACCTTTGTTACAACGTTACAAGACACGACAGCTGAGCCGCTACGATGATGTTGAATGGCCTGCGTTTATATAGCGCTCTTATCCAAAGCACTTTACAACATTGCCTGACATTCACCCATACATGCACACATTCACACACCGACGGCGGAGTCAACCATGCAGGGCGACAGCCAGCGGACTAGCAACCTTGCGGTTACCAGCCAACACGCTCTAACTCCTGAGCTACCGATGATCCGCTCCAGGCTGAGACTTGCCATCGACACTGCCATGCTAACACGCATTCGAGGGGGAAGGCGTCGTTCTGCCATCGTCTTCCAACCCAATCAATCACCGACAAACTCACTGATAGGATGGAGACCTTGGGGAAGTTGTGCAGGGTCTCCCACTCCCTCTTCAGGTACTCCAGGGAGCCCACGAACACGATGTGCTTCAGCTCGTGGTAGTGGAAGTTGCTGGCCCGCAGCGGCATCACTAGGTTCCGTAGGCCCACCAGCGCCGACTTGGCGTCCCCGAAGATGCACACCACCACGTGGCCGCTCAGCACCGTCATGGCCGCCTCGCTCCGCGTCTTCCAGGGGGGGTACATTTTTGATAAATTGTTGCATTTTTATGCTTTATGATAGAGTGAGATAGACAGGGAGGTATGGGAGAGAGAGTGGAGGACATGCATTAAAGGACCACGGGCAGGAATCCAACCCGGGTCGCTGCGATCAGGACTAAGCCTTACTAAGCGATGGGAAAAATGTTAACAGTTTTTAATTTGTTTATTTACACACAAACTTCTTTACAGCCACTGTAACTGAAGCTATTCCACCCAGGATACCATATAAGGAATCTGAAGCGGAATATAACAAAAAAAATAACAAAGGGTGGGAATAATCATCTGTAGGCCTAAGGGGGGCCGGGTAGTGTAGGTGCTAGGGTGTCTCAGTCTCAGCCGAACAGCACTGAGTTTGATCCCCAGTATCCTCAGACTACATCTATGCGTCCTTGCGGAAAATGCCTTACCCCCTCACCCGAACAACTGTTAGTCCCTTTAGATAAACAAGCATCTTCTAAATCACCAAAACAGTAATAACACAAAAGAAATACCGGCCCAGACGATTATTTTACATCCGTCTTGCCATCTTTCCCCTGTTCCCCTTCACCTCGCGCTCCCGCCCCGCTGATCATGTGACACTCCGAGGCGCGTCCATTAACGGACCCCCGCCAGTGATTTGCAGAGCGACATACGTATTAGTGGGGAAGAAATGTTCTATGAGCGGGCAGCGGCGCCCGTATAGCAAATGACATGTCAAACACCTCATTACGACATGTTTAAGTGCCCTGTCAACCTCTGTTGGTTGCTTGGAGACCCAAGGCATCTGTCAAGGGGAGAGAGCGGGGGGGGGGGGGGGGGGTGTATATAAAGCCTGTCAGCAACAAAATGACGCGTGTGTGTTCAAGAGCATGGGGGGGGAGCCGAGTGGGGGTGATGGGGAGAGAGGGGGAGGACAGAGTGGGAGGAGCAGTAAGTGGCACCCACCAGGAGAACCTTCTCGATCTCTTTGGACGGGCACCAGTGGAACATGCCGGTGGAGTCGTACTTCTTCACGTTCATGTCCATGCTCTCGATCTGATCACCTGCCGGGATGATCAATGGGTCATGCCTGGTAGAGACAGGGGGAGGGGGAGAGAGAGAGAGAAAACAAAGCGAGAGAGTGACAGAGACAGAAAGGGAGAGAGAGAAGAAGAAGACACGAAGCGAGAGGGAAAGAGAGAGAGGCCGAAAGGGAGAGAGAGAGAGAGGAGAGAGAGAGAGAGGAAATGGGAGAGATAATCTTGTTACCAAGGAACAGATGAGCTGAGGAGATGGGCGAGAGCTCGGCGGTACGTGACCAGGACCTAAGAACATCATTCACACGGCCAATCGGAAACGCTTATCCAAAGAAACACACGTCCGTCTGGGGCTGGGGATACTTGAGCGGCGGATTGAGACGGTGAGAGCCACACATGTGGTTCATCCCCTGGAATGGTTCAGCAGCTAACAGCACATTGTGACTGTTAGTGTTTAGGTCCACCGTGACGCTAACGATAGCTTTACACGAGAGGCGTCTTCGGTGTGATTATTATTAAGGCGCCAGGCACCTCGGGGGAACGCACTCGTCAATACCCCATCGAAATGTTCGGCACTCGACAACAAACAAACTCGCCCTCCCCCTTTTTCTTTTCTTTCTCCCCCCCCCCCCCCCCCAACCACCCCCTCGTAGTCTTCTCTTTGTTCCTCCCTGTCAGAGTTAATCTGGGCGCCCGCCAACAAAACCGTCCTGTCATCCCGCGGAGTGACATCAGCGGTTGCGCCCGGGCAGAAGGAGACGGGCGGCGGCGGCGACACAGCGCTGTGACTGGCATGAGCGCCGAGAAGCAATTATGCCCCCTCATCCCTCCGACCGCTGTACCGCATACAGCTTCTGACGTACGGTAAAAGCTTTAACAGACCACACTTTAAATATTTCAACCATTGCCCAATCGTGTTCGCCTTTTCAAAGTAAAGGCCATTAATGTTTCAGCGGGCGCCATCCAGATCCGTATAACTTGTTTGTTTTTTTACAAGGCGAAAGGGGCTTCTTTGAGTGTAATCCCATCCAACACTGACCGCTTATGTGGTCCGTCGACAAGAGTGACTTGTGGTTTTGTGCGGTTTTATGGTCACTGAAAGAGGAGTTATCCTTCAGTCGAAGCTGAGGTCAAGGCAACTGACGTTTATATGCCTGGTCGTTTTAAGGGAATGCCGAAAACAAGTCAGAGCTTCAGAATTGGATATTAAAAGTTGCATTGTGCATAATGTTCATGCACTTCAATCAATGGTACGATGGACTTTGTAATGACTCAGAATACACGTAAGAAATAAAATGAATATATTATGCAGGCTAACGTGCATGTCTACCGCATGGCCATCATACATGCCATCTAGTGTACCTTATGCTGCTCGGCTATATTTCTCCATGTCACCAAATCGACTTTGTCAGACAGATTTGAGGGTAATCTCTTGTGAACACACAGTCCATTGTCCCCCCCCCCCCCCACCAACTCTTAAATAGTTCATATCTTTTCTTCTGTAAGAGGAGCGTTTCCCTAATCCATGTGGGTATTTCAGAAGAATGAAGAACCTTAAGTAACGTGTTAAGTATGCATGACGGTGTCAGTTGAGACTACCATCCCTTTAGGCTCTGCGAGAGAGCCATGCCAGAAAAGTTCCGCTGTAGGGCGTGTACCCTTAGGCGAGACCGCAGTGTCCTTTCAGGGACGTGGGAGTGGTTTGAGGGGGGTAAATGTCTCGCCTTGATGCGCATCGCTCGTTTTCAGGCTCCGTGGTTCATCACAGTCATTTGAAATGCTGAATTTGCATTGTGAATTCTATTCCCCCCTTTTTAAACATGTAAACACTGTTACTGCATACTGTTTGACTCCACCGCATCCTACTTTAATGGTGCTACGGTGTCCCAAGGGGATTTAGGTTTTGATTTATAAACAGGGCTGGAGATGCTTCGAAATATGAACTATGTGGATATGGAGCCAACGAGCGTTATGAATAATTGTGTAGTTTTTTTGTGTCGTGATACAAATAGTTGGATTATTTCATTTAATGTCAACTCCTTTCTTCTAACATTTCTTTCAGATGAAAATCATATTTTAACCCATTTTGTGGGTTCATTTCCTGTTCTTATTAGATCTTAATCTACAATCTTCCAAGTTCTATCATGCTGGCTATATCTTTAGACCGGTACACTGCTGCATACACATTTGCGAAACAATTGGGCCAATCAATTAGTAAATAAGTAAAACGATTTGCATTTAGTTTGGAAATGCAATATTTTGAGTTGAAAACAGGTGACAATGAAGGTGTTCCTTCATCATATATCTGTATATTTCACATCAGTTTACCATGTACTTTCTCAAAAGAAAAACTAGTGCTAATACGATGTGAAATAATTGAGGGTTTATTTAGTAAAAAAAATAATTGTTGCTTCCTTACACTTCAGCTAAATATTTCACTGTGCATCAAACGTTATAGCGCTCTCTCAACGGACCACTTGTCACATCAATATGTCCATTGCGGATGACGACTAGCGAGGCAGAGCTCTGCCAAGATAGCTATCTTTCACAAACTGTCAACCGTGACAGCCTGTCACTGTTCCACGCCGCCGGTTGCCCTGACGATATCCTACCCGACGTGACGTCTATGTCACCTTGCGGTCGCATGCGGGCAAATGCCTTGTGACTCTTGCTTAATTAAACATGCCCCATAATAACCGATCGCAGAGTGTTGCATATTCAGGGGATTAATACCATTAGCTAGTGTTTGTCGGGGTGTGGGTTTGACTCCTGGAAGAAATGTATGAGAATTATGATTCTATGAATGGAAATAATAATGGAAACGGCAGGTTACTTTTATTTGATTGCTATTGTAACTATGGGTAGACCGTCTCATTGCATGCCCCATTAGTTCAGATTTTAAACTTAAAGAGTTGTTTTTTTTACTATGACTTTTATGATACTATTTTGACTGCTATCTGACTGCTAGGATTCCCCTTTATTTAGCCCTGCAGTTTACGCCATAGAGTTCAGACTTTAACACTGCTGTTCTCACTGCAATGCTTCCACTTCAAACACTACAGTTTACACCGTAAGGTTTACACCCACAGCTTACACTCCAAAATGGCTGTTCAAACCGTAAAGTTTACACTCTAGCATCTGGTCACTTTAACACATTTAAACCATCAAGTTTACACTTCCAACACTGCTGTTTCAACTGTAAAGTTTGCCCTTAAACATGTTACATTTTACACGCTGAAACGGCTGTTCAAACCACAACATTTACCCTCCCAACAGCGCAGCAGGAGATGTAAGCATTCAAAGCTCTCCTCCCGCCTCAAAGAGGCTGACAAGAGCTTGCTTCTCAGAAGCCCACAGCCAATCTGTTGATCATTACTTATTTACTAAGGCCTGGAGGCCCAGGGTTCTGTAAAAACACATTTGATATAGAATACACCCAGATGTTTGTTTTTTTCTCTTTTATTTTTCCCTTTCTGCTCCGAGCGAGGAAGTATCCCTTAGGCTAAAGAATATCTCCCCCCACTGTGTGGTGCACTTGAAATATAGCACAACCTACAATAGGCCTTTGACTGGACTGCACAACATCAAAATTTAGATGCACACATGTAGATATTAGCAAAACACATGTCTAAATGACAATGTTGATGAGTGTGATGGTTGTTTTCTCTGAGAATTTGATGATATACAGTAGTTGAAGGCTAATATTCTCCAATTTGGAATCATTTTTGGATACCAACGAACAAGGACATGACCTGTATCAATTCATTCAATACCCCGCTTTAAAGAGATCTAATAAAAAGGAGGATCTAATCGCCCTACAAAACAAAAGTGTCGAAAGATGAAAAACAACATGTTGTGAGAGTAAAGGATTATATCGTGCTAGACAGTAACCAAAGACACATCTTCCTGACACTAGTTATTGCAATTCATCTTTCTGCCATGATATTGTGTAACAACCAAAAGGATCAGCCAAAGTGATGTCTCTTGCCATAACAACTTCGTCACATCGCCTGCTTATAATATTGTTCGGATTGTTGCTTTCCCCTGAGGTATCGGGCCTTAGTTTCCACACACTCTTTTCCACCATGTCTGCACACATCATAGCAAGATGCTCTGCGCTACAGCTGTATATTTGGTTCATGAATGCCAAATGACCCATAGCCACCACGAGCGGTGTAAATATGAAGTTCAATTCTACACATCCTAGATCCGTACACACATTTTGTTGTGCGCGTCTCTCTCTCTCTCTCTCTCTCTCTCTCTCTCTCTCTCTCTCTCTCTCTCTCTCTCTCTCTCTCTCTCTCTCTCTCTCTCTCTCTCTCTCTCTCTCTCTCTCTCTCTCCTCTCTCTCTCTCTCTCTCTCTCTCTCTCTCTCCTCTCTCTCTCTCTCTCTCTCTCTCTCTCTCCCTCTCTCCCCCTCTCCCCCCTCCCCCGTCTGACCACTGAGCAGTAACAATGCCTGGTATCATTAGCGTTCCTGTAATGAGTTCATGCTGAACGACGTCGCTTTCTCCTGTCAAAATCAATAACCGACTGTGTAATTCCCCGGGACAAGATAAAAGCAAGGTACCATTTTGAATTCACTTTTGATCCCGACGCCACGTATCATCCTCAGGCCAACGTGCCTGAGGACAGCTAGCTGGTAAGCCTCCACAATAGTTGAATAGCCCTGGGCTATTCCATCCTGCAGGCGCGCCCTGATTGGCTGCGGTTGTCATTAGTGCCAGGGCGGTTTAAGGGCCCGACAAGTCTTGTGCGACGGTACACACGGAACAGAGGGTCGCCACTTTAGAAGCCCCGGCAGGACGGAGGGTCTTCTTGTCGGAGTGGGGTGCTCCACATCCTTTACTCTCTTGACTTAAAACGACTCTGACTTGAGGTCAGCCGCCGCGATGCGTTCTCTGACAAATATGACTATTGAGTACAAATGTTACATTTGATACAAAAGGTGCAAAATTGCGTTGCATCAAATATGAAGGCGGTGGCGTCGATCACGTGATCCGCCGGAGAAGAGCGCCGGCGTGTGCGCGCGGGCTACAGGTCACATGACCCACCTCATGATCTTCGGGGAGCAGTTGGGCGAGCTCCTCACGCCCCCGTTGCGCTGCTTCTTTTTGGGCGACAGCGTCTGTTCCTCTTCGACTGCACGCCGGCGAGCGTTTGTGGAAGACGGGAGTCACGAACGTACACGAGCGTGAACAAAAAAACAACAACAGAGAAAGTGGTGAGAAAGTGTGACCACGACGGCAGATATATCAGCGCGAGAGAGTCAGAAGCGGAGAGGGGAATGGAGGGTACAGGTGTGAGGGCTAGGATAGGATGCTGTGTGAGACATTATGGTGACAAGATGCAGTGGTGCATTGGAGCAGAGTGAGTGTATGGCGATAAAAAACATGCAATAGTAACGCCATGAACAAAAGACATGCCGTATATGCAGTGAAAAAGTTGTTGTTTGTTGCTGCACTGAGACATTTGCTTATTGTTATTATCAGTATTTGTATTCTGAGGATAATTATAACGAAGCATTATTAACATTTGAAGCGAATCTTCCTTTCTGAAGATCTAATATTTACAGAATTTATTTCAGGGCATTGGGATAGAAAAACATAAACATAACTTGTGTTCTCCAGCAGAATGATTTTTGTGTGGTTTGGGTCAACTACCTGAATCGCTATTAACGTACTAAAAACTAACTGACAACTAACTCAGCCAATATCACTGCAGGGATTTCGTTGGGTGGAGGACATACCCCTTCCATGCCACCATTTATAACGATACCAAATTAATACTTCCGAAAAAAATAAAAGTTTAAATTAAATAAATCTTCACGCCGTTTGACATCGTTTACACAATGATTCGTACAGTCAACGCCACGAAAGCAGAACGTGTCTCCTCGTACAAAGAACTTGAAAAGTGTCCCTGCATTATATTGAATAACACCTCCAAAGACTCCATCCACGGGTGGAGAACACGCAACTTCGAGCATGTGTGACATGCTTCCTAATGGAAGACTGGTCCAAGCACACTGGGGTGGGGGTGTGTGTACGTATGTCTAGGGGTGGTGGTGTGGGTGTGTCGTCAAGTCGGAGGAGATGCTCCAACACACACACAATTGTCCTTCACCTCTCTCTCTCTCTCTCTCTCTCTCTCTCTCTCTCTCTCTCTCTCTCTCTCTCTCTCTCTCTCTCTCTCTCTCTCTCTCTCTCTCTCTCTCTCTCTCTCTCTCTCTCTCTCTCTCTCTCTCCTCTCTCTCTCTCTCTCTCTCTCTCTCTCTCTCTCTCTCTCTCTCTCTCTCTCTCCCTCTCTCTCTCCTCTCTCTCTCTCTCTCCCTCTCCCCCCTCCCTCCCTCCCTCCCCCTCTCCCTCTCCCTCTCCCTCTATATTTAATGTCCCCCAGCTGACAGCTGCACACACCGGGTCATTAGTGAGGAATGTTACACATGCAACCACTCCAGCCGTCACACCGCACATGTGTTAGCCGTGCTGTCGGGCTCAGGCCTCACACTGCACACACACACACGCAAGCTCACATGCGTGTGTGTGTGTGTGCGTGTGTGTGTGGATGTTGGTCTCCTTACACTGACTGAGTGTGGCGTGATCGGAGTGACGCGGATGGTATCTGTATTTGACGGGCAGACTGCGCGCCCTCTGGAGCATGCCTCTGACGCCACGGAAGACTTCCCCGCCGCCGCCGCCGCCGCCGCCGCCGCCACCACCATCAGGCCGCTCCCCGGTCCCCGCCCCACCCCCCTGGAGCCCGCCCAGGGACGTAGGCTCCCCTTGCGGTTGTTTACCAGCGGCACGGGGCCGCTGCCGCCCGCCGCTACAAATCCCCCCCCCCGCCCCGGCTGCAGCCCTCTGGGCGCCGGTGTTGGTGGTGGTGTTGGGTGGGGAGGTGATGAGGTGGTCGGGTGTAGCGGACTGGCATGTATTGGTGGATCTTTTGATTCGAGGCTCGCCCTGCACTGCTAGATAAGGGAGAGTTTAAGGGATAGTTTCGGAGTCAGAATCAGTGGCATCCATTTTCTGGTTTTTATATTTGTTTTTGCAAATTTTCTTTGGTTATTTCTGGTTGGATTGGGATTCACCTGCACTGCTAGATCAACCGCTAGATCAGAATACAACAAATAGTATTTTGACTATTTCATATTGTTATTTTCATATTATTCGATAGATTGAATCGGATTCAGATTTGATTAGAAGCGACTCAAATAGGACCATTGATGTTCGGTGCCATGCATATGAGCAAGGCATTAACACTGCAAGGGGGTTGGGGGTTTGATTGCCACTGGGATCAGCCATGCTACGAAGGTATGCACTCATTATTGTAAGACGCTTAGGTTAAAAGCATCCAGCAGTCAGCATACATATTATTATTATATGATGTTAATGGAATATCTTTTGTCGGCTAACATATTTTCCGAGGGCATTCGGTGGCCAGGGTGTGGTAATTCTTTATGGCATAAGAATGCTAATAGTTTAATAATTAAAAGTCCTCATATTTATTAAACACCACTTAACCACTTGCCGTAGCCTTTAATGAAAAGTTGGATTTGACATTTACTTTGGTATTCATAATGAATATGAATTAATAAACATGCTTTCAGGTGTCCGGGTAATTCTTTGGAACAAGAACAAGGAGGTGACAATACTAAAACAATGATTACGGCATCTCATTCACCTACATTCATATATTTTACAGTACACCTTTACTCTTGGAATATCAATGCAAATATTCAACATTGTAAATAGTACCCTTTTATTAATCGAACGACAATGACTTTAGTATTCTCTAGTTTAATATTAATTTAAGTAGTAGTAGTTTTATCGAGTGAAAGGGAAACAGCCATTCAGCATTGTATCATAAAGTGGGAACCTTTTTGAAAGGCGGTTTAAAGCGGAGTACGGAGCAGATGATGATTATTTTTGCAGTCAGCTGTCTAGCAGATTATCCTCTCGTCCTGCTGAGCTTCAGTGTTCATCTGGCCCACGTCAAACATGCACAGCCCAACTGCCGGCCAACGCGTTGTGGCATATTCTCTTGACTAACGCACACCACCCTGTTGGAGCTGGTGGCTTCGAATACCCGTCCAACTTCTTGGAAATATTAAGATATATTTAAGATAAAATATTTAAATAACACGCAGGAACCCTTGGAATCTCTGTTCAGCAGCAGGTTTTGGATCCATGATCAAATGAAAGATGAATTGCCTCAAAATGATTTAATTATCTATTTTATTCGTGGCATGTTGTGATTGTGACTACTTCCTGTTGAATCATGTGCGTCTGTTTTTTCAGGCCACCACTAGAAAAAAGCAACTCGACGGCTAACATTAACCAGAGGCCCAATAGCACCACCTACTGGTGAAAGCCGTACTCTCTAACCCAGCATACCGTAATAAAAAACACTTCAAACGTATACATTACGACAACTACAGTCTTTGTACCGTACAGGGTGGGTACATAACGGTCAGCAGAGCAGCGTGAAGCAACACAGGGACATTATTGAGGATGTTACGGTGAGAGTGGACACACAAAAGACGGATGACGAGGGTGAGAAACACATGAGTTTGGGAGAATGAAAATGGGAAAAACAAACTTACTTGATTTGATATATCCGTTATAGCTATTCTTAGCTGGGGAGAACACAAAAAACAAATGATAGGTTATTGGGGAGAACAGGTTGAAAGTAAATCATAAGAAAAATGTAAATAGCAACTGAGGTGGTGTTGACGTGGTTACACATGGCACGGGTGTTGCCCAAAGGCCCTTAAAAAATGGCAGGGGTCTTAACTGCCACAGGCAAAGATAAGGGATATAAAAACAAAAGGGATTTGCAGAAAGAAAGAAAGAAGTGATTTGCTGTCCTATGATTCACTGTCAGTGGGCATGAACTCTGAAAAAAAGAAAATAAGAGTTTGTTGATGAAAAATAAGTCAGTGAATATACAAAATCACATGTAAAACATAGAATAAAATAAAGGGTTAGGGCTTTTTTACTTGCTTTCCTGACCTCTACAGGATACTGATACGGATTTGTGTGAATTACAAATGGCCGAATATGATATGGTTGAAATCTACCCTGCTATTTAATAGTAAATATTCACTTTTAACCAACTTAAACAAATAATTAATACACTTTTTCGTATGATGACTCATTGATTTTTATAAAAGGCCCCGGTTGCTGGCAGTAAAGGTCAGGGCGTGCGGCCAGAGGCGTTCCAGCGTCAGCACCGTTCAAACCGGGGCTCGCCCTGGCCCTGGCATCTGTCTCCCGCGCCAGCAGAGCCACGAGAACTAGCAGACTAGCATCTGTCCCACGACCAGAGAGCAGGAGAGGGGCTTGGGGGGGAGGGGACCAGGGAGGGAGGGAGGGAGGGAGAGCGGGAGGGAGAGATTGCCCGGTGGTGAGGAACTGTCAGGGCGAGTTCCCTGACGACCGGTAGCGCTCCCGAAAAAATGGAAATGAAAACATAATTTTCACGTCAGGCCACATAAGGCCCCCTCGCTCCGCGCGTGGGTCACGCACCGTGTTGACAGACCCCCCCCCCCCGCGCGCGCCCCTTTAGCTTAGCCTAGCGAAGGCACCTCCCCCCCACCCCACTATCCATAATAACACATGGAAGGGGTGGGAGACTTGGTGGTCTCGGGGGCAGAAGGGCGTCGGCACGACACTGAGATTCAGTTGGTTGTTGTTTTTTTGGTTGGTGCATCTGGGGATGTTAGGCTAAGCATGAGTGACAGTGGCCATGGGTTTGTATAGTGGTTTAGCATTAACACACGCCACTGGTACGTCAGACAAGTGTTTTTATGAGTTAGCCTTGAAAAACTTTTTTATATTTGCTTTTTGCATCATTTGAGAATGATGAAGAAAAGGAATCCACTCCGAAAAAGCGCATCTGGAACTACATATTTAAATCTTGACCTTATTAAATACAGAGCGCAATTAATCCTCATCAATTATTTGTGAGGATAAACAATGCACTGTTAAAGACCTTTAAAGTGCTCCGAAATGTCTATACTCAAATGTTAGCCCAATATTGAAATTAACATGAATAATTAAATTAGAATAATTGATGGAATTCGGTAACAAGTTATTTATGTGAAAGGGAATCCTAGATTTAATTATATATTGTATTAATTACATTATAAAATCAGAATTAACTTAATTGATATACTGTCTACTATGAACACTCAACATTCACACTAAGTCTTCGTTAACCCTTTCTACCAAATGCTCTTGGGTCACTCTTATGAAGGCACATTAACAACCTTCTTCGCATATTGTCAGCATGTCAGCATAATGTCCACAAACATTAAATGAAAACCATTCGCTTTGGGAAATGTTGACAATCGCAATTAGTTCCACCTGTCACACGGCCGATGGAAATTAAGTGCAGGTGTGTGCGCCAATGAGCAACAGGGTGGGTCCTTGCAGCTGCGCCTGTTTAGGCGCCCCTGAATATGCCTGAACAACCATGTGACAATGGTTCTGATTGCTGCTGATGGTAACTGGTGGAGGTTTTCTCTGAAGGGCTTCTGAATGGCCAGGAAATGCTAAAACAACCTTTTATCGGTCCTTTTATGTTCTAGGGACAACCAATCAACTTAAAGTTTGATTGGTTTCGGTGTGTTACGCATCAGTATGCCTCAGTTACTTTGAAATAACATGATAAAAAAAACAAAAATATTGATAAACAAAAACATTTACATACATTAAGGGCATGCTTTATGAAACCATAAATATAAAAAAATATAAAAACAACACATTGTTCACAATGTTGGCTAACTACGAACCCTGCGGCGGCTACGACAACCCACCAACGAAAACACTGAAACAAGTATGCAGATCCACAGAGAAGTACCCCCCACCAGTATCGTAAGACCCCCTCAAAACAAACCACCACGACACGGAACGTGCAGACGGTCGCACCATGCCGCGCGCCAGTCTAACACTGGCGCGCACGGAAACACAACAACAACAAAAACAACAACACCGGTTTTGTGCGATGTCGACAACTTACAGGCACGCAACGTGGTCGAGCAGTCACTAACAGAGACGACGGAAAGTGGAATGTCGCGTTGAGGCGCATCCGTGTTACAATGCACATAGACTGGCATGCAAGAGCAGTCGCGGTCCGTGCTGCCGCAATCAAAACAACATGCCAGCTTCATTCTCTGGTAGGTCGACGACCTCTTGGCTAGGGGTCAGAGGTGGAGATGGAGAGGAGGGGAGAGGAGAGGAGAGGAGAGAGCACTGTTAATGTCGAGGAGGTCAGGGGGGAGGGGGGGTGGAGGAGGGAGGGGTTGTCTGGGCACACACCTGGTGGAAAGGGGTGGGAGGGAACGGTGACCTGGAGGAGCGAGAGAGAGAGAGAGAGAGAGAGAGAGAGAGAGAGAGAGAGAGAGAGAGAGAGAGAGAGAGAGAGAGAGAGAGTGAGAGAGAGAGAGAGAGAGAGAGAGAGAGAGAGAGAGAGAGAGAGAGAGAGAGAGAGAGAGAGAGAGAGAGAGAGAGAGAGAGGGCGGGGAGGGAGAGGGAGAGAGGGAGGGGGACACAGAGGGAGAAACAGGACAGGCTCTTGGGGAATGGCAGAAGAGGGCCTGATATCGTTGACGTGTGGAGTAGAAGAGGAGTATCGGTCTGGCAGGTGCAAGTGTTGGTTC
The DNA here is from genome assembly GCA_900291075.1 of Melanogrammus aeglefinus. Lineage (NCBI taxonomy): Eukaryota > Metazoa > Chordata > Actinopteri > Gadiformes > Gadidae > Melanogrammus > Melanogrammus aeglefinus. The sequence continues at coordinate 579,413 of OLKM01000062.1, forward strand.
AAAGTGATGTGTAATTAATTTGATTCGGTGGACTTGTGGATCGCTGTGTACACTTAGGTTTGAGTGTAACATTTTTCAGTAAAATAATGTACTGGGGGGAAATACCATCATAAAAAAGGGAATATGATTTGGAGGGTAACTTTAAGGAGAGAAGTGAGGGGCAGAAATGGCGTAATCATTGAGGCCTGTTATTCATCAACGCAGCTTCTCCGAAGGACTGTATCTTTACAATATATTTTCATGAAGGCAACCGAAATTCCATGCTATATCCGTAATGCACACACTTTCTGAGTGAAATCATAGAGCAACACGACAGAAGCCTGAGAACAAAATATGTATAACATACATATATAAAATGCCATAAAAATGTCACATAAAAAAGTCACAATGCCTAACATGAAGCCACTTTATAATCAAAGCTTCATAAATTATTTGATGGGCATTGTTCTCGAAGCATAAAGGCTGTTAGTCTTACAATTCGCTGTCACATTAAGTGACAAAAGATATGCGCTAAAAGAAATCATGTACGTATATACTTCCCTCTGATGTATATGACATCAAGCTGCAAGGTTGTTTGAGAATTTATTATTCATGGATTAATCTGTTTGCATAAGTAATGGCCACGTTGTAGGTTTGGTGTATTAAATGGTTTGGGCGACATCTGGTGGTAGTAAAAGTGTAGTGTAACTGGGTCAAGCAGACACCAACATAGGAGTTATTCAAATAAAAACATTATCAGATAATTCAAAAAATCTGGTGACAGCAAGAATGTGCGATGGTCAGGTAGAAAGAAAATTCAACCGTCGATATTGCATGGCCAAAAAATAACATTTTGTCAATCTTTTGTGTGCCTTTTTTTGGAAGCTTGTCAGTTGAAGTGTTTGGCCCTGACGGGGGGGTTGGGGACAGGAACAGCGAGCATTGACCGTAATGCATGCAACATGTACAGTCAGACAGTTCAGTCTGTAGGCAGCAGGCTGTGGTGGCTCGGTTATTGTCGGACACAAACACACATATTACTCACAATATATCACTATAAAGTGAAAGTTAAAGACATTGAGGCAAGTTTCCAAGCAGCAGGAGGAGAATAAATCAAACGGGAGGGTTAGATTGGCCACCGACCGTGAAAATGAAATTACAATAAATTCTTAATTCAGTTGATGTTTTAAAAAAAATAAATTACATTTCCCTTATCACGCTGTTTGAGAATAGTCAGCTGCACAAAAAGTGTTAAGTCATACTGACGAGTGACATGAAAGGTACGCGAGATACTCATGTTGTCATGCAGCTTGTTGCCATGGATAATAACCCCCCCCCACCACAAACACAACAGGCACAATGATGGCCGTGAAACAAGGAGCTGTTCCCAAAGGAAGTAGGAAGTGCAGAAGAAAAGTCAGGATTAGGAAAAACATGAACACAACTGAAGGTCTCCTGTGTCAAGATGTCTTTTGGTTCACCTGTGTGTGAACCCGACCACACACAGGTGAACAGGGTGTACAAAACACACCCTGTGATCTCTTTCCCCGGGGCAGCACATGGGTTACAAGATGCGACAAAGGTGAATGATTAATGCTTTTACTAAACATCCTGGACGGGAGACAACACGGCTTCGGTTATACTATTTCACGGCTACAGTTTACTGGTTCAGGTTTCTGATTGACCAGGGCCAATCAATGCCCAGTTGGGGCCCTGGAACGGTGCGGTGAGAGCAGGAAGAGGGCGGGCACACTTACATTTCTTGCATCCACACTTCTTGATCCTTTTGGGGTCGGTAATGTCATCATGGCAAGCTTTGCAGTAAAACAGCGCCCTGTGGAAGAATGCCGTAAGAGAATCTTTCATATACTGTATATATATCAACCCGGTCTCACGAAAATACGTGACACTGTCACGTTATTTTAACCTATTATTCGTGATCAGGGACACGTATTTTCAAATTTTTCGTGTCAAAAAGCACAATTTTCAAACTGTCATGGTAACGTCCGCTCGGACACTGGACTTGCGAGGCATCGACGCGGACTTTCATTGGACGTTGCCATGACAGTTTGAAAACTGTGCTTTTTGACACGAAAATTTTGAAAATACGTGTCCCTGATCACGAATAATAGGTTAAAATAACGTGACAGTGTCACGTATTTTCGTGAGACCGGGTTGATATATTGTTTCAGGAGAAGCCTAACGCAAAGGCAGTTACAAACCCAAAATGATACGCTGCATTTCTATCCCAAGACAGAGACAAAAACAAGAACCCTCTTTAGACGGATGTGTGCTCTACCTCTTCACTTCTTTGGCATCGCTGGCAATGAAGAAGCCCAGGGTCCCTTCCTCCATCTTGACGTGGTTACCAGGGTTTATGAGCGTGCTGTGGGGAGGGTGAACCACGCGATGTTTGGGACAGGTTAGAGACGACGACGAATGGGGGAAAACGCAGGATGAGCCAGAGTCACGTCTAACAGCCTGACGATGGGCTGGTCTCTAAATGAGGTCTTAATCTCTAATTGTAAACGTTTCAGATTCAGCAATACAACACGTAAAACTACAAAGATGGAGGACAGTGAAGACAATCATCATGTTAAGTCACATTGAATATAAGGTTCTGCTAAATGAATAGATGGTGATAATTGTTTTAGTAAAATTCAACTCTAGTAGGGAAGTAAAAACGTCTTTGTTGCATTTGGAACTGATTTATCTAATAATGAGCTTATAAAATCGTCAAAAATTTCAGCCGCCATTGTTTTTGTTTACAAAGCCGGCGTTTTCGCTACTAGTAGGCTATAACTTATAGCCTACTTGTAGCTCAGCCAATCAAAACACAGCATTAGTGATAGCCCACTAGTTGAATTTTACTAGTAGTAGATATGTGTTCTTACCTGCTTTCCCTCTGATCAGATTTGTACTCAATAGCTATGAGTAACAGCTTGAGTTTGACGTAGCACAGTCTGCGAAAGAGGAGGATATTGTTAAATTGTGATTGTCTTAGGTGCCCTTTGTGATTGTAGTGTCTAAGAAGCATTCTTGTTTTACAGGGTATCTGCAGGTTTCAGCAAGTCAAATTAAAGACTTTTTAAGACCTTTTTAATACCACCTTGAATGAAATGTAAGACCTAAAACACACGATGGTGGGGGTTGGCAACAGACGCGAGCCAACTTCGGAAACGGACGTCTTCCAGCCAACTGTCCTTAAATTTGCTTCTACCCATTGTCGCTGACTAGCTAGCAAGCACGCAGATAATCGTTAATATATGCAGCTAGCAAAGAAAGAAGCCTCTCTACATTTCCTTCCTGAAAAGTCCCTCGAGAAAAATAAAAAATATATAGTCCTGCCCCGACAAATTTAAGACCTTGAGTTACAGTATTTAAGACCAGCATGACATTTGTAACGAATTTAAGACTTTTTAAGGCCTTAAATTTAGAAACATGAATTTAAGACTTTTTAAGGCTGCGCGGACACCCTGTATAAATCGAGAGGTCGTAGTTGCAATAGAAAAACTATGAAAGAAGAAAAGCATATTAGCTGTTGGAAAACGGCCGTGATGGGTTCTTGAATCTACTTACTCGCAGATGACCGGAAAGGATAAGCCAACAAAGGCACTGGATAGATACTCTGTGTACATCTCATTGGCAACGCCCTCCAGGTAATACTTCTGCCAAGTATCCTCCTCGATCTAGACGGAGATAGACATTGATACACAGAATCTATTTCAGCTACACACATTTTCAAAACGTTTTTTTTTTAATCATCATATTTATTCTTCTTAGTCTCTTTACTCTGCTTTAACGCACCATTTATCGCTTAAATGTGAGTTCATCTTCGGTTTTGATACAGCTTGTTTGGGTTAGCTAGCTGGTTAGACAGGGTGTACTTTTTATGATTTCTTCCTTGTACTCATTAATTGCCTTGTGCCTGAATTACGTTATATAAATAAACTCGCTTCGCCGTCACACCATACACATATTCTCGTTGAGAATTTAATTCGGGCATGTGTGTGGGCAGCACCTTGATGAAGGACCTCATGGAGAACAGGTTGGCCAGCATGGTGGACAGGCCCTGGGCCAGGCAGCTTTGGGCGATGAAGCCAAGCTTCAGCTCCGCCAGGCAGATGGCGTCATCCCCTTCCTTCCAGTTCCAACTTGGAATGTTCAACAGGTGGGCCTGTGGACGGAATTAGTATCCAAACATTTCATTCTGCCGCGGTAGAGCTGAATCATACGCGGACACGCATTCCGGTCCCATATTCTGTCCCGACTGTCGTTCACGGCGTCTTTATGTGTAACCGGGGGTGTTAGCGATCTAGTTTCGTGTTTAAGGGATAAATACTAAAGTTTTGGATCTTGTAGAGTTCCCCGCCTACCTTGTTGTGGTACTGCAACATCTGGGTGATAATCCTGATCTTGGGATGGTAGTTCTTAATAGAAATCACCCTGATGAGGAACAAAAAAACAAGTCAGCTTTTTCCATATCACATATTTCCCCTGATGCTACCAAAGCTCAGCCCGATGTTGTCATGCGAGTCTATTCCTCGGGAAAGACGCAACGGTCTTTAGAAGTGATCAATGGGCCGCTGATCAGCCGGTCAATAGCTTAGCCTGAAGGGAGCATGAAGCCTGCTGGTTTAAAGGTGGTGAGATCATGTCTGTGTCATGCAGGGATGACTGTATGTTCCTCCCCTATGCACACTATTGAAATCTAGGGAGTGGTGTTTATGTCCGGGCCCATTGATTTCCCTATAAGCCTGTGACAAGACCCCAACATTAACTGTCTGGAGAGGACAGCAATAAAAAATGACACGCAGCCCAGACGACCATTCCCACCCATATCTCGCCTCCCCTGATGATGAGGTTGAAGCAGGGCACTGAAACGGTTGAATTGCCGTGACGTGATTTGAAATAGTATTCACACGCTTAATGAATGCTGATTACCACAAGTAATCAAATAATTTCGATGGGAAGTAGGAAGTAAACAATCACGGTACGTGTCATATATGTCAAAAACAATTAGGCTTGTTGCCTCATTTATTTGCCCACACACGTATCGAAACTATCCAACACAAAACGAGCATGCGCACACACACACACACACACACACACACACACACACACACACACACACACACACACACACACACACACACACACACACACACACACACACACACACACACACACACACACACTCCGAAGCAGCAGTGCAACATGAGCTACCTCATGATATTGGAGGCATCCTCTGCGTCGGGGTCCGCGCAGTACTTATTGGCTAGAATCAAACAAGCGTCCGCCGACTCAATCTGAAAAAAACGGCAATAACAGAATCAAATCAGTTACTGATGCATGGCAACACACATCTTAAGGCCCAGAAGGGCTTCTTCACCTTGCCTGTTTGTATTCGGTGATGAGGAGAACCGCCTTTATTCAGTTTGCAGTTAAGTTTCACACAACATATCGCTAGCTTTACTTTTTCCCATTTTTGATTTTGCCTTGCGTTTCCAGCGTGCATTTTGTTTTATTTTACCAGGTTAGTCCCATAAAATTACGAAATAATTACGAAAAGAGATCTGGCCAAGATGGACGGCTAGTACACGATGTGACAGCACGGTTGTGAGAACATAGAGCTATGGGTGTGGTGTTTGTGTACGTTTACCTTGACTCTGGCCAGGTCGTGGGGGTTGAGGACAGACCCTTGGTAGAACTCCACCTGGGTGAAGTGGCGCTTAAACAAGGCTTCCAGCTCAAGATTAGGGGAAATACTGAAGGGACAGAGCAACACATGCACAGCTCTTAGAACCAGACACTTTTAATCTCACCAGAGGATTTTTGTAAAGGTTTGCAAGATTATGTCATTGGTAGAAAAAAAGGAAAAACTAATGATACGAGTCCGAGGTTATGCAATACAAAGAGAACAGCTAAGTTTGAATGTTGCTACTTACTTATGAAGAAAAACAATTTCTACATTGACATCATCCCTGTCCTTGTGTAGGAAGTCTTTGAGAAAGTTGGACACACTCTCCAGTGTGATGTGACCGCAGACCACTATGTGCCTAGGAAACCAGGCGCAGGACAATGGTGAAAGCAGCTCGGAAAATACAATCAAAACAACACGGATGATATTCATTTTTCAGAGTGGACTCCACAACACTGTCATACAAAAATATAATCCAAATCTGAAACTATCCAAAAAAAATTGCTGATTTTTTTTCCCGATTTTTATCTATGAGTCAGTCAATCTGTATTCACACCGCGATTGAATTGTAGACATTTTGGATGGAAACAGGTGGAACAGGCGCTCTTGGATTTAGATGCTTTATCTGTGCTATGGAGAGAGAGGGTAGGAGAGAGGGTGTGGCAGGTGGAGGTCAAAGACTACAGTGGATTTGGAGTGTGGGATTAGACCGGACCAGACAAGAGATTATTATTATTAGTGTGTAGTGTTGCCCTACTTAGGGTCTTTATACAAAGACTCTCAATCCAATATGTCCGCTTCCTCATTCGATTTCTGCAGTTTAAATTTCAGTTTGAATTCAAATTTTCAAGCGTTAACATGGGCAACATGTTTGTGTGATGATATGCATAGATTGCATACACAGTATTTTCATTTTATATGAAAATGTTTACTTCCTTGGTCCGGTAATCAATACGAAGTAAAGTGCTGGGGTTTTGTTCTGGCATATTTGGATGAAATTAATATTCTTTTTACTGAAAGATACATTAAAAACTGTGTAACTTAAAGTCTACGCGTGTATTCTGCAAAATACAATTTCTTTTCATCTCATAGTAGTTTAGAACTCAATAGAGGCAATAATCTTCATTTGCATTTTGGGAATATATTGTGTGACAGTAGTGCAAGGAATATCATGAGAAAAGAGATAAGGAAAAGAAAGGGGAAGAATAAAAAACAGTAATTAATTTGCATTAACTTAACGTATTTGTTTTGTTATGGCAGAAAGTAAAGATGTGGTAAGGGACGTGGTCAACATTTTACAAAGCTATGAATCAACAGACATGAGTAAGAGCTACCCATTTGGGAAAATAACCGACCTAGGAATGGATCACAACCATTTGAACTTTAGCGTAGCTTAAATGGCTAAAACCTACTTTCCAAATAAACACAGGAAACAACAACGTTTACATTATAACACATCACGAATTTACAAGACACACGTACAAATACAAAAAAGAGACATTTCTCAAACCAAAGTTTCGTCACGAGGTAAAAGAAATCGAAGAAACTAATTTAACAAAAAAGCGAGCTATAAAAAAATGTGCTGAGGGCTATGGGGGAGTAGTCGATTGGCCGGTGGAAAAACTCAAGAATCTCTTAATAAACTATCGCAAGAATACATAAAACACAAGATTTTCTCCATGTGTTGTGTGTGTTGAGGTCTGTTGAGGCAGTTGGAGGTGGTTCGGACTGAAGATAAAGGCCAAGAGTGTAGCGTTTTGCATAAGCATAGCGAGCAAAAGCAATTTCAAACGGATAAAAAAAAAGTGAGACAAATGCAATGATACAGGAATCACGCAAGAAGCAAGCGATGGCATGGGAGCCCCGCAGGTAAGCTTGGGGGAAGGACATTTCTAGGATATTCTGAATGCAGGGTTTTGTAATGAAAGCTTGAATCTTTGTAAGAATTGTTCATGAATAGCGCTGAAGAATAAAGACAAACTGACTCACGCATAGCCAGTGAAGTCTATTGGCCATTTGTATATTAATGGATTCTAAAGTAAATAAATATTTGGTGAAGTATATTGCTAACCACAGTAGATAAATACTGAAAAGTAAGTATTTGTATGATACACTGTTTTGATATGACTTGAGTCAGCGGCCTTTAAAATGTATTGTAATGGCGCAAATTGACATTTTTGTCATTGATGCGTTCATGACTAGTGCTGTGGAGTTTGGGTCTTTGCAAATGATGTACTCAATGCGGGTGATGGCATGATGATGGAAACGTGATTTCACAAACACAATATGCAAGGACAAATAGACACGTAAGCAGCTTAACAGAACATTACACATTCACTGGTCACTCACGTAGGATTTTCTCTTAATCACTGTTAAATAAGCTGTGTGACTTTAGACACTTTACATAAACTATATAGACGACACTATTTTAATTTATAATTACTTTATTGTACTTTTACACTATACTGCAACTACTATAAGCCAAACTGCCACAGTTGGAAAATGCCAAATCATTATCATTTGGACTTTTCCTTTTTATTTTTACAGAGATTTATCAAAAAAAGTATCTTTACATGTTTATCAAATAAGTATTACGGTTTTTGTTAAATTCATTTCGGCAGCTACTATCACTTCTAATCACAGCCAATTTTATATATCAAAGAGAAAACCCTACATGTACTATACATCTGGTGCGAGATCATCTACAAATACAAATGACTACAAAGCAGACATGTACTGCCAAGCAGTGCACCCAAAGCGTTAGCAAACCAACAGGCTTCATACAGATAGTCATGGCCTAGGTCTTCAGTCATTTTGTGGGACTTTTGCTTTGTAGAAACAAATGTAAAAGATTTTGATATGAAATTGAGGATATCCAAAGATCCCAGGTTACAGTTATTCTCAACATTTACAGTTGTGAGGGTGTATCCCCTCTTTAAGAGAGGGACACGCTAGTCACACAAACACCACACCGTTCAAACTTTTACTTCTTTAAATTTTGTTTAGTGGGGGGGGGGACGTTTACTTTGTTTGACTTACTTTCTGCCTCGTGTCGAGTTATAACTCCCTCCGTATTTCTTCCGATTAAGGATGAGAGCGGCAATTTCTGGCACGTAGCGAGCAAACATGGCCTACATGCAATGAACACAAAAAAAGAAAAAAGAAAATGGCATGCAGCGAAAGGCTCCACTGCGTCGGAGGCTCGCAGAGCCTCCCAGAATACTTACTTTCTCCCATTAACAGCACTATAGGAACCGCCATATTTCTTGCGGTTGCCTATTAACTCTATGATTTCAGGGACGTAGCTCGCAAACATGGCCTAAGGGAAAAAAAGATAGAAGACAGAAGAGGAGACTAAAAAAAAGGGATAGGTAAAAAAAGAGGGAGAGCAAGCTCCTCTAGTTTTTGGCGATAAGATATCCGTTACATCTGGAAGAGTGAGTCGTGAGAAGTAGAATCTATTGATCAGTCAGTTGGGGGAGGGGGGATTGACAGTTGAAGCAACAGTTGGAAGAAAAGAAAAGCCGGAAGAAAGTAATCCATAACATGATTCAGTTGGGATCGAAGAGAAACGTTGATGAATGTAGCCTGAAATGATATCTTGGTTACATTCTTAACTATGAAGAGTAAGAATGGAAAGCGAGAAGAAAGAATTGCCAAGCCAGCATCTATGAATATCAGAGGTAGAGGGGGAAAAAATTGCATAAAAAAAAACAAAACTGACGGTTGCTACGTCAATCTGCGATAGAAAAAAAAAGTGAAAGAAGCTTAGAAAATAAAGCCTTATGCGCCATGTTTCGTCCAACAAAAAACACATGATGGGTTGATTTGATCGGCATAGCTTGATGGAAATCAGATGTTAGCTAAAACTTTGTTTAATTCTTCATAGATTCATAAATGTGTGCTTTGACTGACAGTTGTGCACTAAATTATATCTAGATTTACGTGTACATTTCCATTTTGCCATTTTCTTCTGTGCAATAACTTTTAGTTATGGAAAACCCTAGCTTATTCTGGAAAACTCTCAAGATGTATCCAGAAGCTTCCAGAATCCTTTGATAAATAAATATAAATGTGAAAATGCATGCTGTTTGACGTAACACCTGCACATAACATTATACAGTATGTGGTATATATATATATAAGACATCTGCAGCTAGCTATACTATTAGCATCCATAGCTAGCTAGTTTACTTATAACTTTTCTATAGCTACAGATATTATAAAGAGTGAGTTATACTGTTTATCCATCAAGCTGGTTTTAAATAAAGCCCAAATCATGGTGTTTGTTGGAAAGTGGGTAGAAATGGAGGACAGTGATGCCACCTGAAATCACGGTTATTTCCACTTATTAAACCAAATTCTATACAGCGGGACGAGACACAACGATAAGCAAACACAACAAAACAAACATTGAAATAATTCTAAATAGATTCAATCTGTTAAAACAAAAATGAGTAAAGAAACAAGGAATTAAACAATATGTTAAAAATGCAAAATAACTCCAAAATTCTAATAACTAGCGTTTATCCACAGCAAACAGCGAACACAAAAAAACACAAAATAATGCCATGCATCTTACAGCAAGGGTTTTCCATCATCGTAAGCTAACCGTTTATTTTTGGCGGGGGATAAAGTATGAGAGGTTATTTTACCAAACCACCAAGGATGAAGAAGACCATGAAAAGACGACCCAGTGTGGTCTTTGCATAAACGTCTCCATAGCCCACAGTGGACATGGTGACCATGAGCAGGTAGACACACTCCCAGTAGGAGAGAGCCTGGGAGTTCTGAAAGTCCTCCCATGGGTCTCCGGAGTTTTCCACCTGGAACACAGGTCAGGATGTTTACAGCAGGCGATTGAGAGAACCAACGTCATGGTAGGGATGGAGACAGAGACAGAGGCTTAGTGAGTTCCATTTTTTGCACCGATGCTTCAGATTATGAGTGAGTGGTGAGTGAGTGAGTGAGTGAGTGAGTGAGTGAGAGAGAGAGAGAGACGGAGACAATGAGGAAACCAATATTACGGCTTGAGTGAATGAATGAGCAAGTGACTTAGTGACTGTGGTTGTTGTGTAGAGAAATTTAGAGTATTTCCATATAACGCTAACATATGAGATACGATCAATTGTGGGACAATTACAAAAATACTACCATGCAATTATACTTAATTGCATTGTATATAAACAAACTTTTGAATGTAATAACAAGTTGTTTGTTATACCAAATACAAACATGTGCCATGCTCCTATAGTGCATGTTGAGTGAGCTGGTGACTCCAACTTACCAAATGGATGAATCCGGCTGCTGTAAGCCATGTGCTTATGAAGATTGAGCACAGGTTCACCAGCTTTATCGAGTTACTAGTGGAAAAGGCATTACAACACACTGCTGTAATCTTCAATATTCAAACATACCATTACAGAACAGTGAGCGGGCGAGGGGGTTCAGCGACTAACATAGTGTTACAGCACGTTGTTCAAATACAAAAGTTGGATACATGATCGTATCCTAGAACACGTTTTACCGGGATGCAAATTTGTTGCTACAAAACGCAAGTGCATGTGGTCTGCATTAGTAAAAGGGAATTATGCAAGTAAAAAAGTTTAAAAAAAAACCATAATGTTCTAGCCGGACAAATGTCTTTCTTGAGATTAAAAATGTAACCGTAACACACTGTGATGTGATTTCAGTGGCCTCAGTACATTCATCGAGTGTGTGTGTGTTTGTGTGTGCCCTCATCTTACCTTCCTCTGAGTAAATGAGTGAGGAGATTATTGTGAACATTTTGTCGAGCTATAAGCTCTCGCTGACATCTGCGCAAAAAAACCTTAATTCTAAACAGCAGAGGAATGGACAGAATGGCGTGTCCAATTCTGCAGGATGCAGACTATTCTGTGGCAATGTGTGTGTAAGCATAACTTAGTTGAAGAAGAATAACATATAACTTAAAACATACACCATAACTATACTATAATACTACAGCTTTTTTGGGATATTGCGAAATAGTTCAAGTTCAAAATAGTACTTTTAAACTCTTTTAAAGCTCCTATATAGAAGAGCAAACCACAAAATACATTAATAAATCATGCGTTGAAAAAAAAATGCCCCAACACACAGCATGCAACATCTGAGCGTACACATGCAATGTCTCTGAAATAAACAGGAAACAAATGGACAAACAGCAGTACAAAACAGGGGACTTACCTCGTTTTCAATATATTCAAAAACTGTAAAATTTCTGAGAACTGTATGAGTCTTAAGGCCCTTAAGAACCTCAAGCCTGTGGGAAGAAAGACCAAGAGTGAGTTACCGGGGAGGGGGGGGGGGGGGGGGGTGAACACAACAACAGGGGTTAAACATCCTCTACTGACCCCCCAGCGCGCGCAGTCTCACAGCACGCCAAACAACACCGGCGTACCTGTCAGCCCCTCGTCCATTTTGACCAGCTTCAACGGATTCATCTTGGTTACAAAAGTAACAATCGATCGCTAGCTCTGATGAAAGACGACCTAAACCACGCCAAAAGATGCAGCACTAGCTCTGACTGTCAACTTATGCAAAAGGAATACTGCAGCCACCGTGGGACAAGACATTGGCCACCAATTCGGCCTGGTCTGGGAAACCTTGATTAAAATGTGACTCATATGCTTTTAATCTGGCTCGCATTATCTACCTGATACGGTTTTCATTAGCGAGGTGTGTGTCAGTGTGTGTGTGTGTGTGTGTGTGTGTGTGTGTGTGTGTGTGTGTGTGTGTGTGTGTGTGTGTGTGTGTGTGTGTGTGTGTGTGTGTGTGTGTGTGTGTGTGTGTGTGTGGCCCAAAACAGCCAGCGAGATGAGACCCTGGATTATCAACAGAGACAGGTGGGTGTCCCGTGGGCTTCGGTTAAACAGAGGTGACGTCAAATCAGAGAGAGAGACAGGCTGCAGAGAGAGAGACAGAGTGGAGTTGAGGCCTGATGCACTGAATCGAGTGAAGGGGGATGTGAGTCAGAATCACCACTGACAACAAAGTGCCTCCACAGGCCATCGATTAGTCAACCGCACGCTGCTGCTCACCCGAGACCAGAGCCCTGTGAGCCAAACCCCCACGCTGCTCGCACTGTTTTATGACTCAACCGGCAGCGCGAGGTAGACTGCGTGTGGATTCGCCGACCTGCCATACGTTTCTTGGACGCACAACCCAGGAAGTCCTGAAGAGCCCCTTCACAGTATATATCGATAGTGAGCCAAACCACCAAGACAGCAATGCAACTGGATGTCCCGCTATCAAATTTGGAGGCTTTCAAACACTGAAGTGTGAAAAATGATATCGTAAATAGCAGTTTTTCCAACTGCCAAGAGACCGGGTTATGCTTTACCTGTGTAAACATGGCCCTATATATTCCTGGTGGTAAAAGCTGTCTTAATAAACATTTTTTTTGTGAAAAAATAGCATCTGAATGACTTTATTCTCCGCCAGCAGGGATTTTGTATTTTTGGGTGATAATTTACAGTAGCTTTCGCCTGCTGTCTATATAAGAACAGAAGTGCACAGCAAAGCCTCAAAATCCTCAACTTGAGCCTGTTCCGTCGACAAACCCCCCCCACACACACACACACACACACACACACACACACACACACACACCACACACACACACACACACACACACACACACACACACACACACCACGGGGGGGGGGGGGGGGTTGCGTTACCCCCCAAGGTGGTGGGGCGGTGTGAGGAAGGGGGGGGGGGGGGGGGAATCAGGTGGGTCCCACCTTCATCCCCCTCCTCCTCCTCCTCCTCCCCCTTCTCCCTCTCGGAGTCTCTTACCCCAGTAATAGACGAGGTGGAAGCACGAGCCCAGGTTATAGCACACCGTGTCCTGCTCTGCCTTCTCGGCGGCCTGTCCGTGTCCGGACCTGACCCGGTACCCCTTCTGGAAGAGCTCCCCCGTGGACTTCTTGCGCCGCCTCTGGTTCACCACCGCCGTTGTGGGGCGGCTCCCCGCGTCGGGGCGACTGTACACCATCATCTTGGCGGGGATCATGATTCTAAGCACTGGGATCTGAGATCTCCCCCGCCGCCCCCAGCCCCACTCCGGTAACAAGCGAGCTAGACAACGTTCGGTCCTTCCAGCCACCAGTGAGATGACCAAGCTTCCCGAGGTTAGCCTGCTAATGGTTGTGCGGGTTTACTGGTTCACTGTTGAGCATCTCTCTCCCCCCCCCACCCCCTCCCGGGTAGCTTACTCCGACATGAAGTACAAAAAAAAAAGGGCGGGCATTGCTGTGGTTCGACGACAACATGACAAGGAGACCAAACGCGTGTCAGGATGTTTGATTTGACCGGCACGGCGAGAGTGGGAGGGGCCAACGGCAACCACAGCAAAACAACACCACAAAAAAAACAAAAAGAGGAAATGAGTGACCAAATAAGATCATATGGGGATCTCATTTGGCGGCGGACCCTGGGAGAGTCCTCGCCTGGCCGCGCACGGGTACACGAGACAGGGGGCTTAGAGAAAACCCCATTTCCCATCAGGATATTAAAGTGTAAGCTCCTTTAGCCCTCATCCAGAGAAATCAAGAGGCCCCGGGCAGCTAGTGTACACATCAGATGGACGGATAGCCTGGTGTAATCTCACCATGGTGCCATGGTCCGACACTGATGGTGACTAGCAAGCCGTTCATTGACTGGTGACACTGACAGGATCTGTAGTCTTGGAAGGTTTCATTTTTAACAGCACACGGGTCAAGTGACACGCCAGTGTCTTCCGGATAAGCTTCTGAATCAGAGCCTTCTGAATCAGAACCTCCTGAATCGTCGCTCTTCGTCCGATGATGCGAACATGTGCAATTCACATGCCCTCGCGAATCATGTGAATGAAATCTTACTGTGTTGATGTAGACCTCGTTATAGTGGTAGTTTCAATTGGGTGTGCCACATTGAATGGCCAAGCTTGAGGAAAATGCAATGCAGCAATGTGTCTCGTCTGATTGCTTTGATTCCAGGGTCAAACGATCATAATAGGTATGGAACTGCATATAACAGAACTATTGTATTCATGAATTGCAATTATACATCACGCACTCATCTTCACCGCAGTCACTCAAAGTGATGTGTGTGTGGCCCGATTCATTTCTACAACAACCATTTAGGAGACGACCCACACAATCACTTCACTGAATTCCCACGAAGGGGAGATCTCTCCGGGCGAGTTGCGGCGGCCAGATTAATGGTGAAAGCCTCTTTCTGTGTTTACATTTCAGCCCATGATTTAAAAGCTGCAGTGTGGCCCCTCTGCAGATGGCTAAGCTAGATGGGTATGAATGTGACGCTCTAAAGCACTCAATGTTCCCCTGGCAAAGCTTTCACTTCAAACTGCAGGAGATAAATGTGACTCCAAAATAAATAGCCAACAGCCCACCAACCAAAGAAAATGGACTTCATGCAGCCTCGAACAATGACACAGTACATCTGAACGGACCGTCAAAATCCGAACATGTCCGAACCCAGTTATGAAGTGATTGTTTGACAGGGTAGTCAGTTATTCAGTTATTCATTATGCATGACAGTTATTCATGCATCAGCAGGAAAAAACTGTATTTTGGGCATGGGTTTTTGTGCATGAGAACCCGGGCTTACAATTACAACCAGTTAGTGTGAAGTGTAAAGTGTGAAGATATCAATGAATGTGTTTGTGCACGTACACAAACACATACACACAATAAAATTTGTATGCTAGGATGGAAGAAGAACTAATTTAATTAACAACTCCTCTGCTGTACTCTGGCCTTGCAGGTGTCAGCAGCAACCACTAGATGGCAGTGTCCATGCAAGCTTCATGTGTGGCTTTCAAGTTGTGGGCGGGTGACGTCATCGCCAGCGTCTCTCAAACAACATGGTGCCACATCCACATTCATTCTAGTGCCACCGTAAGAGGATAATGGTTATTTTTCCACAGTGTTCTTAAACCAATCCTGAACATATAACAATGTTGTATTTGATAGAAACGCAGGTATTTGATAGAAACGCAGGTACATATAGCAATGGGTGTGAACCACATTCATCAAAAGAACAACTGCTAAATGTTGCTCTCAGGGCCAATAATGAGGTGAGGAATACAGAAATGAAATCCTCGCGGACGCATTCCTGGTGAGGGGATTCACACCTTTTGCAAACGAAAACGTTCTCTAGTACCAAAACCATGAACAAAGCCGGCGACCTTCATTTAAACCCGGTCTGACTCATACGTTGACCTCCATAGATTGTCTGGTATGATCTATGCACTGGGTCAAGGACATACGAACAATGACGAGCCTCCTGACGCTGACAGCCACATCACGCAGGAATTGCTCCCACGGAAACGTGCGTAACCAATTTAAATGATGGAGCCCTTGACCTCAACAATCACAGCAAAAGGCTCATCTCCCAGCGACCATGAGTGTGGGACGTTCAGGCTGTTGAAACTATCGAGAAAACAATAAAGCCTGACGCGTCGCGTATTCGACGTCCACCTGTTATCCAATTTGTGCGCTCGCGCGGAACGGAAAGTTCCCACTGAGCGTCGGCCGCAATGCCTTTCCCTGCCAAAGAAAGTCTCGCAACATTGGTAATAATACTCAGGGCGACAAAAGGGCATCCGTCCAAGCAGTTCCCCGTCCGTAAAGAGATTACGCCGTGACCCCGAAACGAAGACCTCAGCCATTCTCAGACAAGTGGTGAAAATTAATTATACACCGTGGAGTCGGGCCGATTTGTCTTGGCTGGAGAGCCCAGTTTTCTCCTTCATTGAACACAAGGAGCTCTTGAAGGGGAACTCTCAAACCACTGGGTGGCACCAAAGGCTTGAGACCTCTCCAGTCTCTACTCAGAACCTTACCACACACACACACACACACACACACACACACACACACACACACACACACACACACACACACACACACACACACACACACACACACACACACACACACACACACACACACACACACACACACACACACACACACACACACACACACACACACACACGATGACGCCTGAAGCCCTGGCCCGTCATACACACACAGCCCTCCAGACAGCCTCCTCACCTAGCCAACTTCTGTTCAGGTAGACGGACACAAAGACAGGAGGCACGGTGAAGAAGTCCACCACGGAATTGACCTCCAGCCAGAACCACAGCTTATCGTTGGCAGCGATGAACTGGGAACAATGGACAAAAAAGGCACGGTGATTACTCTCCACAGGCCATGTATGGCTCTCTGGTCGCTTGTGGAGCGGTGTGGCTGTACTCACGCGCAGGCCAAAGTAGAGCAGGAAGAACACGTTGAACGCCATGTCGATCTGCAGCGTGTAGTCCTCGTAGAAGTAGTGGCAGGACTCAATAGCACTGCAGAAAAGAAGAGAGAGACAAACATGTATCAGGTCCAATAATAACATAGGGAGGGGGGGATGATGGGGAATAACTCTACCATACACATATATTAGGACATTATTAAATGGCACACATATGCATTCTTCGTTTTTCCTGAAGATGCAATCCAAATGTTTTCACAACATAGATTAATCTTTAAAGTGCAATAGTGAATCGTTTTCTCAGAGGGAGGTATCACTGTTAAGAAAGAGACATGCATTCATTGTCCGTACAAGCAATAACTTGAGTAGTATGCTTGGTTAACCCTTAAATAACTGCCAAACGTGTCTCAGGAATAAGCCTTACTCGCCCACGCAATACGGCTTGTTTCTAAGCGTGCCCTTTTCCACTTCCTTTCATCAATGTGGCTGCCTTTCCTACCTCTGTAGACATGATCAATGTTATTTTTTTTAGTTGGCTATTAGAAGCTACCAGGCTAGATGGAAATGCAAAGCAAGAAGCAGTAGTTTAAGGGTTAAATGCATGCAGGGTTCATATATTTCTCTAGGTGATCAAGCAGCAATGGCGGATGCTAGCAATGTAGTGGAGTCTCACCCTCAAAAAGCTTGTTATCTGGCAATAAGAATTCACATAAACAATAAAGAGAAATAAGTCACCACATCAGGACTAGGCAAATGGCAATACATTCATTGCATGGGTTAGTAAAGGGTACTTGCTGAATGAGGTGGAACCTGCTGTTTTGTGAAGATTCAAGCTATACGTCTGTAATCGGCAAACAATTGGGGGGAAAAGAAAACAAATACAACAGACCATACACCCAATAACGTGTATTATTGTTGGACTTTGCCATTGAACCAATTAATCGACAATTGGACATTGAATCCCGCCATGTTTACCATGAGGGCAGTGAAGGAGTTAACAATGGATTTCAGCAACTGTTAATCATGGATCATGCAATTGTTATGGCTTGGGTGTGGAGGCGAGGTTTAGTTTTTCCTTAGGGTAGGTTAGTGACTTGCGTATGTTAAGTGTGTGTCAGTTGGATAAAGTTTTGTGCGTTTCACATAGGCAACATTGGTGCATCCTCCCCTCTACAACAAACTGTCTTTCTTGTTGTACCGCTATAGTGAATGGTGTGCACCGTCTAGTGATCCATAAAAACTACTCAAAACACGTTTTAATACCACTCAGAATGAGGGCGGACACATTTGTTACGCGGTAACAAATGTGTCCGCGGTAAGGGTTTATTAACTACCTGGGATAAAGTATTTTTCATCAAGTGGGCTTTATGGGTTGATACTAAAATGCCACAGGGATTATATTGGGGTTGCTCGGATGCATGTGATGTCAAGGTTCTTTCTCACACGCACACGCACACGCACACACACACACACACACACACACACACACACACACACACACACACACACACACACACACACACACACACACACACACACACACACACACACACACACACACACAGTCACACCAAGACCGATGTTCAATCTGGTGCCCCTTACACCTTATAGTCTAGCACTTCTCCCTGATTCTCTGCAAAGATGCCCAGGCCACAGTAATGGCTGTCGTATAGCAGGCAGACCAGGCCAGAGTAATGCACCGCAACGGGCCGAATCTGCTCTGCTGAATAATTGAGTTCCAGAGAGGGGCCTGGTTAGGAAGGGACAGCGGCTGTCATAGATGTAACCCCCCCCCACCACAGACACAGACACACACACACACACACACACACACACACACACACACACACACACACACACACACACACACACACACACACACACACACACACACACACTCCCCCCTCTCTTCCACTGGCTATAGGCCGATATAAGCCCCAGGCTGAACCTGAATAAAACACACCAGGAGACACTCATTGAATGTGAGAAATGGAGATGGTCATCTGCTCAAGTCAAGATCGACATTGGCAGGATGACTCAAGAGAGAGACCCGCGGCAATACATAATAATGGTATCACGGTGAATCTTATGTCCCCATAGGGCAAGCCTCTTGTTCTACAGGGACCGGGCGCATTGGCAATTATACAATGGGTGTCAGAATTATTCCAAGCCAGGTCGCAAGACACACCCGGGAGGGTGCAGGAAAGCCTTATTATGGGAGACGACAATTCAGGACAGCTGACAGGTGCACAGAGATCCTAAATTAGCGTCACAAAACGATGTGAATAAAAAAAAAGTCTAAAGAAAAGTATCTGTAGGCCTGAAGAAAACGGACAAGATGGATGTGAAAACCCATCGCAGGGATATAATTGTAATGTAGGACATTCCGCATCGAAAGTTATAAAAAAGCACACTATATGACACAATGGAGTAATGAACAGCGTGCCGGAGAAGCTATGCATCACTTTCCAGACTCTTTCTAGGTCGGGTGTCAACCGGAAGAGAAAAAGTTATCTATACAGGAGGTTTTTATCTGTGCTCCGGAAAATAAAAAGGATTTTCTTTTTAGCACGGTGATGTAAGAATTTCCTGTTGACTTCCTGTCCGTGGCGGCGGCTAGGTGTCCCGGTCCTCCCTGCCGGAGGGAAAACCCCCCAGGGCTAATTAGGAAGCCGTCGGCTTCTGTGGCAGTCAGCTGATGCTTGCAAGAAGGGGGCGCCCAGGGGAGTACGCTAACTTCCTGTGCTTTGGCCCTCGGTATGAGGCTGGCTGGGTGGACAGTTGCGTTAAAGATTGGATCTCAAAGATCTAAAAGTTAGACTTTAATATAAAAACTAGAACAAAGACAGACCCCTCCCCTCTTAACACCACCACGCGACTCTGCCATTCCGGATAAAACGTCGAAAAATTATTCATGGTACGGCGTATGCATCGCGCAACAAGGGCATCACTAATGCGTACAGAGGGCGAAGCGAGGGGTCAAAGGTCACTCTTCATCCACCGAGAAGGGTTATTGGACACTGCGGGCTGGGCCGAGGGGAAGGGTGGACACAGATGGCGTCGCCGATGGGCCGTAACTCTACCTTCTAGTTTTTCCACATAATTACATGAGACCACGCTCACCATGCAGAGCCTGAGCAGAGCCACGCAAAGCCCCCCTCCCCGCCTCATATGCAGTCTAATGAAATGACATCAACCCACGCCACGCGGCCCACCAAGAGAACAACGGGCAGCAAATAAGCCCTGTCCGTTAGAAGGAGAAAACGATTCCCCCCCCCCAACATCCTTTGATATCAACTTCCTTTGCCGAGGCCCTGATGAAAGTGTGTGTTTGTGGTGGCTGCTGCCCATCTGCTGACCAATGGAATGTCCAGACGAACGGTAAACAGAATTGGTCAAATGTAGCGCTGGGAGCTCACAAAGCCGGGAGGCTCAGTTCCCGGAGACTGATGAGCGATGGCGATTGTTTCTGGAACGTCGCTCCCGTTCCTGTTTCCTGTCTCCAAGCCCTGCAGATTAGTGCAGCTCCATCTGAACACGATAAGTGTGGTTTTACCACCTTGAGGTAGCCCGAGGAAACCCATAGGGGGAGCGGTCCCCAACTACAATCATGCAGCACACAGTTCATGGACGACATTTATGAATCGTTTTATGCGTACAAAGGCGATGAGTTTGCGGTGTTATCTTGGGTGGAAGGGTGAATATGGGCTACTGTCCTGTTCTGTGACACCTGAGCGATAGGGGGGGGGGCTTAGAATCCCAGGTGTCAAAGTTCAAAGCTTGCGTTATGCTTGGAAAGACACCTGTGTGGTCGAAATACATTTCATCCTGTTTCAATTACGCACAGTGCAGCGGCAAGAGACGAGGTGGGCAGTGACGTGGTTTGCAGCTCAGAAAGAGTTATCCTTATATAAGATATGAGATTGTAATTCACACAACAAAACAAAATATGAAATACTTACTCTGAGGAATCGATGAAGTATATTACAAGGGCACCGATGCTGAGGGCAAAGACGAGCACCACCTGAAATATAATAAAAACAATGAAAGAAAGGGATGAATGAAAAGACAGAAATACACAGAGGTACAGCTGCAGGATTTCCGGCAGTTAAAAAAACGGTAAAAGTTGATGGCTTTCTGCCTTTGGTTTTTGTTGTGTTAGACAACATGTCATGTTGACCAGGGCCACACACATATCTGTTTTTGTTTACCATGATGTTTGACATTTAAAGACTCAGGAGAAAGGAATGCTGCAGTTGTTAATGTCCAGAAGTCATTTGTTTTTTGGAAGAGGCTGACTAACTAAAACCACAGCCGATTCCTATGTTTGCCACTCAGCGTCTCAAAGAAGACCTGTTCAAGAGGTTCACAAAGCTTGAGTTTCATTCACACACCATGTCCCACTCATACGCTACCTTTACCATACTGCTCGTCATGCATTGAATTATTGTGTTTGACTTTAAATGCATTCATGTATTCATTGACACACACATACATACATGAATGTAGACTTCAATTCATACGTCAGCCTTTGATTCTCTCTCTCTCACGCACAACCACACACCCAAGCACGGCCAGAGGCCCAGACGCACAAACAAACACACACACATAGATAAACACGAGTCCATTAACTCAACAAGCTCCTCCGCTGTAGTTCACCTCATGAATTGTCAATTGTAAATATAGTGTAGTGTTTTTGTAACAGGCATAAACACACACAAATACAAACACACACAGGAGAGCGGCACTACTGTTGGCGATGCTATTCAGCTTGTAAAATTGTCAGTGTGTGTGTGTGTGTGTGTGTGTGTGTGTGTGTGTGTGTGTGTGTGTGTGTGTGTGTGTGTGTGTGTGTGTGTGTGTGTGTGTGTGTGTGTGAAAATGTGCATGTGTGTGTGTGTACATGTGTGTGTGTGTGTACGTGTGTGTGTATGCGTGTGTGCTTGTATGCGTGTGTGCTTATGTGCTTGTGTGTGTGTGTGTGTGCGCGCGCGTGCGTGCGTGCGTAAGGGAAAATGTGCATGCAGTATTCTCCTCAGCACTGTATGGTTAAGGCGGCCACTTTAACAACAATAGGGCCCCGCCTTGACTACCAATGTATATGACAAAAATAACTCAAAACATAAATATATATATATATATTTTTATCTATTTTTTTTAATGGTATGCATTAACAAAGTAGAAAACTCTCGTAGTGAAAGAAAACACACTTCCATCAGGTATAAAAAATAATGAATCGGTAATGCTGTTCACAACAACGGTGGTGCCATAAAGCTTTTAGAATGGAATTTAAAAGGAGAACCCCCCCCCCCTCTCCCACCGGCTCCTTGACCACCTTGACTAAAACATTTTCTGGGGGAAACACTGGCATGCATACATTGGTGTGTATGAGTGTGCGTGTGTGCGTGCGTGTGTGTGTGTGTATGAGTGTGTGTGTGGCTCCCATTTTGTCCGTTCCCGAGAGGTCCATCCCTATCCCCGCTCCAAGAACCCACCGCGACGCCACACAACCAAAGGCTCCAGACATGCTAGCATTGCCAGGCGGACGCACTCTTCCTGTGACAGCAGCAAACCATGACAAACACACACGGAGCACTGAGAGTGAATCAATATAACGCTCCTTGTCTGTGTGGCCATGTTTCCCCCTGTGGCGGACACAGGGGGAAACATGGCCACAGGAAGGAAGAAACAGTCAATGTCCATGATGGAACTGGGAACCAGAGCGTCGACTCCTGTACCATGTGACTGGGCAGCCTTTTCAGGTGACGCTAGCAAAGGCAATAAGGCTACACAATAATAATAACAATAATAAAGCAACACAATAATAAAACCATTAAGATAACCGTGTTTGAAACGGGTGTACTGAGAGATTTTGTGAATAAAACTTTTAAATTAATATAAACAGAACAGAGCATCATCATATAAATAAAATGGTTTTTTTTAAGACGTAACAAGCATTCCACCATTGTTGCATGTGTCATGCATATGACTCATTCACCTGGAAGCAGACTCTTAAACTTGAATAAACTGTTATTTTAACCGGCTCTACAAATACTTCATTCCAAAAGGTTAGATTGTCATCAAATTGACCCATGTTATTACTTTAATCAACACTCAAGGACACGCATTACATCAGAGGATGAGAATGTGGCCTAAGCAGCCCGCATTCTAAAAGTCATTATGATATTATAAATGGAGGGAGGATGGCAGGGCAGGGAGGGGGGAGGAAGGGTTGAGGATTGCGGAGTTAATCCGCAGAGACAAAAGCCGTCTCCACGCAGAGAACACGTTTAACATAATGCACTTCAGAAGTTGTCTGTGACCTCTCGTGCCGTAGCCGACTAAGAAGCCTCACAATGGGTCCCCATGCGCACGGAGGCCAAAAGGGCGTGAATAATGGATAAGCTCAGGGCCCAGTCATTTCCATGATGTGAATTTGCATTGTCACCGCACAATTGACGTCTCCGTAATGAGAAAACACCTCCATGCATTTTTTATCTCTCTCCCCACCCCACCCTCCCTCACCGAGTCCCCTCTCGCATCTTTAATAGGACAGGAGGTGTCTTTATGTCTTTAGCCATCGGGGGGGCGGGGGGCTGGACGAAGAAGAAGACAAAAAGGTAATTGCAACATGATGAAGGATGCTCGTCGCCAGGGCTAAATGAAATCTCCCACGTTAGATCAAACACTGTCTGCAAGGCTAACAAAGGGTGGCTGCTGGGGTAAACCATCACCCTGGTTCTGACGGGGAGGTTGTGCCAATGATGTTCCAGCCTTTATCTCGGGCCAGGGCAAAAATACAACGAAAAGGCAGACAGCGTCCCATCTGTATCTCGCTCTGTCGGTAGGGAGGCTACTATCCACAAGGGGGCACGTTGCGCTGCTGGGGTTAAGCCCGTGGATGAAAGCCCTCCACCCCCGTGTTTGTCTGGTAGCCAAAGCTGTGTTTCAACGCAATGTACTGGGAGCTCACTGGCAGCTACAGATAACTGCTACCATCAACACATCTGGGCTGATTTCAAAAGGTAGAATTAATAGTAAAATTGTTGTAATAATTCTTCTCTTTTGCCCCACATGGGGAAGTTTTGTTACGATTGTTACAATCAAAAGTTTGCACAACACAATTTACACGATAAATTGGTTAACATGGAATCCTTTAGTTGTTGTTGTTTTCATTCACTGTTAGGCAACTGTTTTTAGCTGTGCTAACACAATTGCACAAGGGTTTTCTTATCATCAATTAGCCTTTTAATTAGGCTAACTAAATAATGTAGGCCTACCATTAGAACACAGGAGTGATGGTTGCTGGAAATAGGCCTCTGTACACCTCATTATTTACCACATTACCTTAAGACTGTTTTTCAGTTTAATTTAATGTTATCTTCATTGAAAAAAAAACTATTTTTCTTTCAAAACTAAGGACATTTCTAAACAACCCCAAACCTTTCAGCGGTAGACTACATCTTAATCAGCCCAATATTATTACTATAATTGCTGGTTGCTCCCAAGCAAGACATTGTCGTACTTCTAGCAGCGATGCCTCCGTTACCCGCAGCCCAAGTCCCCTCCCCACCACCCACCAGCCCCCCCCCTTCCACCGCACACTTCCACAAAACATCACACCCTTCAGGGGCCAGAATACTTAGCGCCCTGAGCAGCGCTTTACTCTGGAAGCGAAGCGGAGTCCCTCGACGCCACATGCACCGCCGATCTCCTCGGTGGAAGACGCCGCGCCCCGTGTCATACGGTTTTACTACGCGGTCGACACAGCCCACATTATGTCACGGTATCTAATGTGCGCTATTACGCCTAATGTGCCCAATTTCTCCACAGACAGAAATGACTGTTTTAGGCCAGTCCCCCCCCCAACCCCCCGCGGCAGCTCACTTGGCGAGGGATCCGATGTGGTAAACGTCGGTCTCAATGAGGACGCCGCTCCACAGCGCTGGGCCATTCAGCGCTTGGAGCACCCTCCAGGCCTCCACGTATGGCGCTTTTCCACTACACCTTTCCAGCGCGACTCGCCTCGACTCGCCTCGACTCGCCTCGGTTCTTTTTGCGTTTCCACTAGGGAAAGTACCTGGTACCAGGTACTATTTTAGTACCTGCTCGGTGAGGTTCCAAAGCCGAGTCAAGCCGGTACTAAAATGTGACGTCGACACACTGCTGGCCGCTGATTGGTCAGAGAGTGTCGTCACTCGTCTCATCTTCGGCTTCATACTGCTGTACTGTACGGCTTCCAAAACTCTCCTGTACTTTTCTGTTGTGTTTTGTCTCGCCGCCTGCAGCCTTTTCTGACTATCTTCTTTTGCTTTGTTTGTGAAAAAAGCCACAGAACGAGCAGCAGTACACCACTGCCTCCATGTCCTCCATTGTTTGTGTTTGTGTCGCGCATAGAACATCCCTTGTGTCACGCAGTTTCGCACCGCCGTGCTATGACGACCCCGCCCACGTTGAGTAGGTACTTTTTGTAATGGAAAAGGAACGTGGCCGAGGCGAGGCGAGTCGAGTCGAGGCGAGTCGAGGCGAGTCGTGCTGGAAAAGTGTAGTGGAAAAGCGCCATTAGAGGCTGACTCACCGACGGCAAAGGCATTGTGAGATACAAGCGAGTCGAGACAGAGGACTCCTTGACCGGGTTCGGCTGAGAAACTTCCCGGACTGACTCCGGGAAAAAGAGAGGGCGGCTCGATTATGGGAAAAGATCATATTCACGATTATTTTGGTCAATATTGAAATCCTGGTTATTCTAAGTTTTATTTTTGAGTTCGAAAACATGATGCATTCCTCTCCAAAAAAAAAACGTAACAGAACTTCCCCTTAAAAAATACACTAAATGTTCAAATAGACAATGTTCAAATCTAAAATAATGTACAAATAGCTATCCAGCTGTTCTGAAATTTCTATGAACATTCAATGAATACAAATACTATCGAGTTGATAGCCCAACCCGATTTTATTAGTTTGACGTAAAAATCTAAATCAAAATTCGATTAATCGCACAGCCCGACTCTCTGACAGCATCGCCTGTAAGGTCAGATGGGAATGGGGTGTCATTTAAATGGTGGCGTAGGTGAGGTTCTGCAGCAGGAAAGAGAGAGAGCAGAAATGGGGTGGAAAAAAGAATTAGGAAGCCAGAAATAATGTCCCCTCCCTCTCTGCTCCCCTCCGCTATGTGTTTCTCAGCCATTGAGAAGCGATTCATTATACGCACCTGTGATTGACAAGCAAGATGCTATCCCCGAACCAATCAGGGAAGAGATGCATGAAATGAGCTGGGATAAGCCAGGAGAGAAGTATAAAATCTAAATTGGCTCTTATAGGGGCAGGCGCAGTCTTCTCGATATTCACTCAGAGCATACTCAGTAAAAGCTGACCGAGGGCTTTGGCATTTCCTTGAAATTACACTCAAATAATGGCTCATAAATCATAGCTACCTCACCCCTCATATATATATACTCTACAAAAAAAGAAAACTGCCCTTTTCTGTATTATCAATAGGCCTATTTTGGGCCACACATGACGACTTTGGCTAGTCCTGGCAGATGTGTCCCCTGAGCCACACCGATCAGCCACCACAATAGTAAAAAACAGATCACTTCCAACGCTCCCTCTATAACCGAACGGGCTAAAGCCAGAGGTCAGCATGTTCCGAAATTTCTTAAAGCCTGTAGTTACCGGGGTGAGCGGGAGGGGGAGAGGGGGAGGGGGAGAGGGCGGGAGGGTAGGAGATCAGCGAGGCCATTGGGGGAA
>OLKM01000062.1:611134-663484 GCA_900291075.1 Melanogrammus aeglefinus
TAATTTTGCATGTTATCAACCGGTGCTCTCTGGCGAAAGCTACCTACAGTTCTTTATTGCTAATATTATTTAAATATTTTTCTATTGAAGTACGGTTTAACATGATGAAATCTTTGCTCTATCAGTATCAATAAAATATATAAAATATATATTTTAGTTAACATGTTTTAATGTAGCTCAAAATATACATGTTAAAAATATATATAAATTGTGGGTGTGGTCATACGCCAGTAGTTTCTGCCCGACCGAAATGAAGGGGCCCGCACGCTACTGCTTGCATGTACCAAAGGTTGCTTGCTCCAGTGAACCCAACTCCCTTTTTAATTGTTTTCATTAGTTTGTCATTTTTGTTTTTGTTTCACAGTAATTAAGAAACGGCCCCGGGGAATGGGTCCTGGTGGCTCGTTAAAAGCATTCAACCCCCTCACCCCCACCTAAACTCTCCGTCCTCCCTTTCCTCCCCACCCCCCCGTCCCCCCCAAGGAGAACCGCAACAAAAGCCTCTCTGCTATCAGTGTGCTCGCTGGGGGGTTCGTCAGAGAGCGGGTGGAGGAACGGCCGGGGCTGGGGAGGCTCGGGGTGACGTCACGGGGGAGAGAACACCGACGCACCACCACCGCCACAGAGACGCTCCAGAGCCCAGAGTGGAAACCTGGAAGGGCGGTGGAGGATGTTTTGTTTAATAGCCGTCGCTCCACAGGCGGTGGTCATGTATCCTCTACAACGTCGTTTGACACAATTTTCTTTGGTATTGCAAAAGCTTCATTCTATCTCATTTTGGTCAGCAGGTTGTAATTCGTACGGACTGCCTGAATGGTGACCTAAGCATGTCATCACCGATGATTGTATTCAAGTGTGTAGACGAGAAAAAATGGAAGGGGCTTTTGTGAAGTGTAGTCGATTTATTGAAGGATAAGGTTCTCCTGGGACGAACCACCTAGCTCACACTTCCATCCAAGGAACACAAACATATTGTTTGACATGATTTCATGTCTCCACTGCTCTGTTTATCCCCCTATTGGATTGATAGTGTGTTCAATAAAAAAAAAAGGATGAACCAAACGTATACACAATGAACAAACTTGGGATCCAAAATAAATAGCAATAATGTGGTACATCCTTTCCAAAATTGGATGGACTGCGTGTAGATGCCATCAAATTAAAAGCTAGGGAAGTTTTCACAAGTCACACAACCAATAAGGTCGAAAACAGCGCCTTGACTCACATGAACCTAAATCAATCTCTTAACTCTTAGGTTAGCGGTTATGAAACAAGCTGACTAGGAACACAATGGGCAGTAATTAATGCCTGCTCCAACCCGGACGCTGTGGATCTTATATTGTGTTTGTGTAATGCAGCTTTGAGAGGGCTCCATTAATACATAACTAAAGACCTGGTGCAACTGAGGCCGTGACGCAATATAAACAAAACAGATGGGACTATTCCTGCACCGTTACGTATGACGGTTCGCATGAGACGTGGCTTTGGTAGAATTTATATCAAAGATCCCATTAGTGGAAAATAGAATGGACACAGAGAACAGACAGGGTTACACTGGGCTAGCAAGAACTGATAACGGCAGCTTCATTTTAGAGGCGCATTCAAAATACAGTTATGAAATGTTCTGAAACAGAGCCCTTTGCACGCGTTGCCTATCAGAGGGCCTGCTGGTTCTTAGTACGGGGTTTTCCTGATACAACGGTTTGTAACCTTCCTCAGTGACCCACATTGTAAGAGGAACAGAACAAGCGTCTTGCAATGTGGGCAGAAACAAGCAAATATTGCACCCTCCGTTGCCGCACCTGTAGGTGCTCGCTTCGATAGCACACCACGAGTGTCAGTGAGTTGACAGATACCAAAAATGGGTTATTCAAATAATTGGTAGTGGATAAACTACCACATTTTCGGGTGGTTTTACAGGCTCTATTTCAAGGGCTTAAAGGACCTACTCATTTATTGGCAAATCAGTGACTGGATCGGCATTTTTTATAGTCACTTCCTAATTACTTGACAAAAACATTCACCTCCAGTCCATACATCTATGCCCTCTAATGCAGGCTTTAGAGCAATGATCCCTTACATAGGTATGATTCAGACTGAATCAAAAAGAACAATGTCAATAAAATGACAAAGTGATCCATGTCTGAGTGGAACGTCGAATTTGCACGGCGGTTTCAGCGTTCTCTCAACTCAACACTTTAGCGAGATTAGCTTGAGACCAAGGAGAGTTACGCGAACGGATGAGGGTTAGGACCAGACAGTATCACACCTACAGTGTCTAAGGGCTTTACAGGCCCACACTTCCAAGGGTACCTTGAGAAAAAAGGCCCTAGCTGCCGCTCCCTAAGTGAATCCATAAGGATTCTGGCTGAAGTTGATAACTTATTTGAAGGATGTGTATTTCTTCTTGATAAGGTGTCTGCTTTGCACCCTCTTTTCATCCGCCTTTGTGAATATGAGGTACAAAGTACAAACCAGCTCTTGAGGAAACTGTCTTGCAATGCATAGGGATATATATACTATAGGAACCGAGGGTCAAAACACTTGAACACGATGAACCCTTCCTTTGAATCACGCTGTGCCCCCCCCCCCCCCCCCACCAAGGGTTGTGTTTCACAAAGTGTAGGTTGCACTGTAACTACCGGCTGTGAGACACCCGATGTGTTGTTTGCCTGAGTTGGGGTCACGCTACATTTTGAGTGATCTGATCTCAGTAGGGGTGGGGGCAGAGTTAACACAAGTTCCTGAGGTGAGCAACACCAGGACCCGGGCATTGAAGGTTACCTCAAACTGTGTCTTAGGCCCAATCCCATTTCTACCCCTTACCCCTTCCCCTTACCCCTTCAAAACAAGGGGGAGGGGGAAGGGGGTAGAAGTGGGATTGGGCCTTATTGTGACCCTTCATACGGTGTACTTCACTGGGGAGGGGGGTGGAGTTCTGGTCTATATTTCAGAATGGGAAAGGGTTTGTTGACGTCGTCCTAGATGGACACAGACAGCTAGAAATCCACTCGCTGTGCCGCACACCCGCTGTATAGAAATACTCAAATCCAATATTGGCTAAGCCTTGATTTAAGCCACTATGGAAGGCTTCCAACTACTCTCGCAGTCAAGTATAAAGAGCTTAGGCTGGCGGGTGGGGGCGGAATGGGCCGGTGGGGTAGGAGGGGTGGGTGGAGGTGGGCGGGGACGGGAACGGGATTGGGATTCACATGCAGTCTTCCCTCAGCACAGCATGTAGCCATCCAAAAACACCAGTGGGTCAGTAGAGATAAAATGGAACTCATTTACCGGTAGCATCAGACATATCCCACGCACCACTAGGTATAAACCTCGACAAATCACAATCACAATAAGTCATCCCCCCCCACTGCTTTTGTTCCTGTTGTCAAAAAGATGAAATCTCTGCACAGGAGGGACATTTTTTACTTGCGATAGGAGAAGCATGTTTTCAATGGAAATCATGCGATGACTCACTGGTCTGGCCTCTCTTTACAGAACGATTCACCCCCCCCTAGCAGGGAGAAGGGGTCCTGTGTGGCCGACAACACACTAATAGGCATGGAAACTCCAATCACGTGGGACAAATGTAAATCGTGTGCCACTGCTGCTGGCTCTCGGGGAACCTTCTCCCTGGCAAAGCAACGGATGAGAAAGGATTGTTCATGCCTTGGGAAAACTCAGCATGACGACAGGTGTTCAGAGAGGGAGCCAGAGTTTTCCCGGATAAAAATAAAGGAAACATGCGAAGGGAATTCACACACTCGAGGAAGGCCTCATGATGATGCGGGGGGGGGGGGGAGCCCGGATAAATATCGTATCCAAACAAGCCTACACGTTATACAGTGGGATGTCGATAGGCCGTTAAAGAACCGTGCAAATGACAATTAAAAAAGGGAAGCGGCGGGGGTCCTGGAACATTGCTACATCCATTATCCTATCGGTGTTCATTTTGTGTAAGTGGCTAACAGGATTAATTACATCCAGGTTGCCAAGGGCGGAATGGGTGCACCACACCTCGCCTGATGTAGAGCCCTCCCATCGTCACCGTGCGCCAGATGCTAAATCAAAAGTTCCCTCATTGGCGCCTCGGCCACGTCTGTGAGTGGGCCGTTACCCGGGGGGTTTAAAGATGCGTTGAAAGGTCTGTAGTGTTTGAAGGTGTTCCAAGGCGCTCATTGGAAAAGTATGGAGCCAAATGGCCTTTTGTTTGCTTTATGGACCTGGCTCAGAAAAGCCAGCGATATACCGGCTTTTTATCATGTTATCATGTTATTATCATTTTTATCATCACCTTTTAACATGCGTACAAACACAGAGGAGGGCAGGGCCAGGTTAGGTTTTTTATTAATGTTCCTGGTTTAGTTTATGCCCGGTTCAAGTGACCTGTGAAGAACCCTGGATGGAGAAACAAAAAAAAGGTGCGCTTCAAAACACATCTAATGCTTTGGCAGTGGTAATATACAGCTACGGAAAAGCCACTACCATACCTCTGGTAATGCACCTTAGATACATACACCGTGAGTGCTTCTGATATGACACCATGCTGCCAACCTGCAACAAACGGTGTGTTTTATTTCGGAAGGCATCGAGGAATGCCATTGTAAGCATATTCAGAATAGTCTCTGCATGTCAACACCACGGAGATGTGCTAACTACGCTCCCTGGATGGTATGCGTTGAGAATGTAGCAAGCCAACTAGTTCCAAATGAATGCTCTGTGTTTGTTTTTGTGTGTGTGCTTGTGCTTGTGTGCTTGTATGTGTGTGCTTGTGTGTGTGCACGACCACATTGATGTGTGTGTGTGTGTGTGTGTGTTGTGTGAATTTTGTGAGTGCACGTCCACATTGGTGTGTGTGTGTGTGTGTGTGTGTGTGTGTGTGTGTGTGTGTGTGTGTGTGTGTGTGTGTGTGTGTGTGTGTGTGTGTGTGTGTGTGTGTGTGTGTGTGTGTGTGTGTGTGTGTGTGTGTGTGTGTGCGCGCGCACTTTTTTGAGTGCACGTCCACATTGATATATGTGTTTGCGTGAGTGAGTGGGTGTATTATAGCACTCTTTAAATATACTACCCCCGTCCCAAAAATTCATTCTGCAAATACCGTTTGCCACCAGGAATCCAGATGCTGTGTACATTAAGTGTTAGGATGCAAATGATGAACAGATGGCGTCTGACGTTGTCAAGTGATCAGAGTTGATCCACAGGCACAACACATTCTCCACATACTGCCCGAGTGTGTGTCTTCATTCAGCAGCCGTGGGTTTTCAGACGGGGAGGTGACGGCTACAAACAGCCGTTTACCTGCAGCCGTTTTAAAAATAACCTGGCGGGCGAACGCACCTCTGTGTGAACCAATCAGCGCTAATGGAGCCTGTCTTTGAGGCAAGGCAACAAAAGGGGGACTGAAGTCAGACGTGGCTCTGACGAAACAGACGAGGCAGCTGCCGTCGCCCCCCCCCCCCCGAAATAGCGCCGAGTGCCTGGCGGCTCCGTGGTGAGACTGGAGTGACTGGCGGCGGCCGCCGCCAGTCACTCCAGTCTCACCACGGAGCCGCCAGAGGTGAAAGTCATGCATACCCATCCCAACCCCCTGCTGGCAAGGGGGGCCACAGGTGGCATAAAAACCTCCCTATCCCCCGCCCCCCCCGCCCCCAACCCCTAACTCTTTTGTCTCTGCCAAAGCGGCAAGGGGTTGTTTGGTGCCATTTGTATGTATCCATTACATATGCTATCGCCGTTGCGGCAAAAACCGAAGCCAGGAGTCAAGCGGTGTGTATCTGCTGTGTATCTGCATGGGCTGCCTAGAAGGAGGGATTCACAACAGGGTGGATTTATGAGTGAACTAGGGGAGAGGCAAAAGGAATTGTAGATCGTTTTTTTTCTCTGGTTCTTTTTCTTTCTTCAAACTGCTGACTCTTTCATAACGATCCAGATCCCTTTGGAAAATATAGACGGCGATAAATCTGCACTCAGCGGCCGGCCGGCGCTCACGTCATGTTTGAATGGCACATCACTCTCGACGCTCGCTCTCCCCCTCTCTCCCTCTCTCTCCCCTCTCTCTCCCTCTGTCTCTCTCCCTCCTCTCTCCCTCTCTCCCTCTCTCTCCCTCTGTCTCTCTCCCTCTCTCTTTCATCAGACAAAGAGCTTTTGCCTTGTAGTGCCTCCAACACTGCTGCTTATTGAAGCCCACGGAGGAGGAGAAGCGGGCAGTGGGGAATTTGCCCTGCTTGATGAAAATGCCCTCGTGAGCCACCTGTAATTTTCTTCTGAGAGGCTTGCTCTCCTGTCGTACAGAGGCCCGAGATGGACGGACACTTTTTATTGGTTGTCCTGTATGCTTACGCATGCCAATGCGCCGCAGTGTTCCTTGTACGCATTGAGTGTCGCAACGCGTGCGTATTGTGACGTCTTTACCGCTAAAACACGTACACTTGTCGTGTGTTTTGTCTGGAGAGTGGTGCAGGTGGCGCAGAGTCTGATCTATCAATCAGTGCTTGTGGGGATACTGCCAAAATCTACCCAGCAGCTAAAGGCTATCTAGGAGCTAGCTACATATGCACCCATTTATAGAACACCATTTCTCCGGCCAACAGTGCACAGAGACAGAGACAGAGACAGAGACAGAGACAGAGACAGAGACAGAGACAGAGAGACACACACACACACACACACACACACACACACACACACACACACACCACACACACACACAACACACACACACACACACACACACACACACACACACACACACACACACACACACCGCTGTGGACCTTCGGGAACTCCAGGTTGGCTAAATGTCACACAGCATGGGGTGTATACTTTAAGGTACCCCCCCCTCCCCATCCCCGCTCCAACACACAAAATACCTCCCTCCCCCCTCCCCCCTGGGTGTCCTTTGCAAAAGACCAATCTCACAACACTTCCTGTCATCTGACAGTGTCAACAACAATTACACACTACAGGTAACAACCACTCAATAGAAATGCATCACACAGAAATAACACCGGCATTCAAATGCTCTCGGCCTCAACGCAAGTACACCTGGTTCCACCGTCTAGTTCCTCTACATGTGTTTGACACCTGTTTACACACGAGTGGGTTAGGAGGAGCAAAAAATTATCTCAGTGCGTCTCGTACCAAGCGGTGGCAATGACTGCCCTGTGTTTAAAGAGGGACCTAATGAGGCTGGGA
This sequence comes from Melanogrammus aeglefinus, assembly GCA_900291075.1. Taxonomy (NCBI): domain Eukaryota; kingdom Metazoa; phylum Chordata; class Actinopteri; order Gadiformes; family Gadidae; genus Melanogrammus; species Melanogrammus aeglefinus. Next base: position 618,326 of record OLKM01000062.1, read on the forward strand.
TTGACAGATGGGTGATCTCTCGTGTGCAGGGTGTTGTAGAGAGGGAGAGATAGGGGTGAGAGGATAGGAGTGGGTTAATCTGTCTTTGCATAGGGACCGGAGGCAGACATGTAATTAGACAGTAAACATGAGGCCTTTGGCTTTTGTGTTTTCCGCAGGCTGCTTTGATTGAATAGAGAAGGGGGGGGGGTGGGGGGGGGTAAAAGGGCGGGGGAGAGGGGGTAAAAGGGCGGGGGGGGGGGGGGGGTTTAAGGGATCTCAAACTGATACGCTTTACGAGCGGGGAAAGGTCACAGAGACGCGTCGTCCCCGGTGATGAAAAGCGCCAAGGGCAACGTTTGATCTCAGAACAATCGGTTGGAAAGTTGGGGAGACGCGAATTGGCCCCGTGACACCGGCGCAGATTGGTGTGAGGAACCTTTGACGGGTCGGCCTGCACCTGTGTCGCTCCCTACACTCCGCACATGTTCTGTGATGTCGTGAGCTCTCAGCTGCGTTTGTGTTAGCTTACAGTGAGCTAACATTCTGCTGATGTTGGCTCACTGTACTCGGGGGTTTCCCTTGACAAACAAAACAATGATGCTAATCATTCACTTAGGAAGCATTTATGGAAATTTAGCTTTTAACTAAAATCGTCATCCAATGTAATAACATTAAGGCTGACATCAGTGATAATTAAACAAAATATACCCTTTATTTGTGTTGTGTGATAAAAATGTCCCCAGTCATTACTTTTCCAAAACTTAAAATACATTTCTCTACTTAATAAATCCCAGCACTCTATATTCATGCCAAATAAAAAGCAATCAGCATACACATTCATGTCTGGTTTCACAATTAAATTAATCTGAAAATAAGCAAGAGCTACAGGGATAATAAAGTAATGCAATGATTACAGGGATCCAGAATTGGGTCTATTGTATGATCCTCTTTAAAAGAGTCACACATTTAATTTGCCGTGCTATTGTCTTATAGACAACTAAACCCTCCTCTCACATGGTCCAGAAGCAGGATTTAATGTATCCTGCCCTAAACAAGCTGACATGGACTACACACATCTGCTGCGCTTAGGTAAGCTGTAGTCGCCATGGTTACAGAGGAGAGCTCACTAAACCGTGGTGTGTGCCCAGCCATTACTGACAGAGTATTTGAGCCACGATATTCACAGAACACACACACACACACGCTAGGAACACACATGCTCAAAACATACAACACAAGAACACAGACACAGACACAACAGACACACACACACACACACACACACACACACACACACACACACACACACACACACACACACACACACAGACAGACACTATCCACTACCCACTATCCACTACCCCATATGACATGCGTGTTCCAAGCTAAAACAAGCAAAAAGCAAATCACGTGGACAGCGCCACTTGCCCTAATGTCTGTAAACAGCGTCTCATACAGTGAAGGGTTGTTGTTTGATGTGCCAACCAACCACATGCCTTCACTCTACAACCACTGTCTGCCACCCATATCCATGTGCAAGACCAACTCTCCAATCTCATCTTGTTCCATTGCCGAGATTGCGATGACCGTAAATGAAGAACCACATCACAGGAGGTTAAACATAATGTAACCAGGCAGTTTTGTGCATAAATGGATATCACTTTCATGCACCTCGTCACCTCAAATTATTTCAGACCTCTGCCATATTTGCTCTTTAGAAATGACGAAGATGGCAGTGACCACGATCTGCAGAGAGGTGCGGGAAAATTAAGAAAATATGTAAAAATCCCAAAATCTTGGCATGCGACACACCATAAAACACTCTTTTATTAAATATTGGCACCCCAAGGCCCAACTCCGTCCTTGGGTTTAGGGAGGCAGGACTAAGTCTGCGTCACCTTCATCCCATTTTGACACGGCTGCAAAAATCTCTTATGTTCTTTGATACGTAAAAAACATATCAGATGTGACTGGCGAGAGTGTCAATGTGAAACCGACACTCTGGACTAACTAACTGGTGCGTGAGATACTGCTTCAACGCTAAACCGACTTTACAAACCGAGAGGCAGCTGGAGCTGGTGCATTACGTTGGGGAAAACAGGGAGAGAGGGAGAGACAGGGAGAGAGGGAGAGAGAGGGAGAGAGGGAGAGACAGGGAGAGAGGGAGAGAGAGGGAGAGAGGGAGAGACAGGGAGAGCGAGGGAGGGAGGGGACACTATTCAGGGCAGAGAACTGCAGCCAGTCTTGGCGTGGCCCATCCAGTCAAACCATTTTGTTTGATTACGCTCTGCCCCCGAACTAGCTTAGCTCGGCACTTACAGCCGGGCATAATCAACATTCTCATAAAAAGGCAACAATAAATAATTAAATCACAAATAAATTATGGGAAAGCTCCACAAGGTTACCGTATAGCCTAGGCTTGTGTGCGCGTGTGTGTGTGTGTGTGTGTGTGTCTCCTGTTCATGTTATCCTCTCCCTCAGTGGGACAGGACAGGTTACAACATACCCGGGCTGCGCTAATCTCTGGCCCAGTTTTAATCCAAACCCCCCGAATATATTGTGGTTGCAACTGTAATGCAACACAAAAGCCAAAACAACAAAAAAACAAGAACCAAAGCTCACATATGATAATGTCAAAAGTCGGATGTTGCGCCATGGCAACCATTTTTCATGGACCAAAAAGCTAATTGCTGCATCCTTCATCGCCATGGCACACAACACCACCCAACCACCACCCACAGACCTCCTGCCGTCTCTCTCTCTCTCTCTCTCTCGTGCCCTGGATCTGTTGTGGCGCTTGCCTCTGTCTGGGAAGAAAGACTGTCTGAATCTGCTTCAGCCAACACACACACACACACACACACACACACACACACACACACACACACACACACACACACACACACACACACACACACACACACACACACACACACACACACACACACACACACACACACTAACAAGGGGAGAGGTTGCAACCAGCCAGAGACAGCTCCCATCAGGGGTGAAAGTCAGTGTCTCACCCCCATCATCATCTTCGTCATCGTCATCAACTACCGCCCTCAATCTCCTGTGTGATAAAATGATGACTGACAGCCCAACTATCGAGAAGGCGGGATGTACGCCAGGCTAGGCGGGGCCACCAACACTGCAGCAGTAACAACTGCTAATCAATCAGGCCGAAATACATTACAGAGGAGTCAAGGCCTCACCAGAACTCTGCCGGTGAGCGTCTGCGCGGAGATCATGACCCCGGCCCAGTCTTTGACCGAGGTCATCCAGCCCACCTCGCTGGCCGCCGGGTCCTCCTTGTCCCCCCGCTTGACGCCATCGACGGTGGTCACACGGTGGCCCTCCTGCAGGAGAGAGGAGCGCCGCAGAGGAGAATCAGAACGACAATCCACAGGAGGCTTTTCCACAATTCATTTTCTCAATGCATTTCAATTTACAATGTTACATGTGTATTTTTTTTTTGCTGCAAGTGCTCAAGGACTCTTGATACATTTATGTGAATACTAGCAAAATTATTTAATTAATATTATAAAATAATTCATATAAAATATGAAAAATGTCATATTTAATGCATTAACCTTCAGTCAACAACGGAAAACAAGTGCACTTTGAAATTCATTGGTTGAATTTAGTCATCGTAACCAGGCTTCAGTAAAGCAGTGTTCAGTTATTATTCATGTTCATTACATTTTTATTGAGGGAATAAAGCAGTTGAGCAGTTATGGTTAGGTGACTTGCTCCAGCACTCAGCTGGGAGGAGCCGGGGATCAAACTAGCAACCCTCAGGCTACAAGTCAACCCGCTCTACCTCCTGAGCTAAGCCAACCCCATGACGCTTTCAGTCCACGATGACTGTCTGGTTGCACTCATGGCCGTCCCTGAACACATTATCTTTGTGAGTGGTACGCAGGAGGCCAGTACAGTGTTTGATGAAGATGGCCCCTAATGGCACGGTAGAGTTGTAGCGAATGTGGACAAAAAAAATCAACGATTGCCTCATCGTGCCCCCGCCATGACCTCATAGCTTTAAACCATGTTTATTTTTGCCGTTTAATATTCAGAGTTATCGCTGGGTAACAGCTCTGATAGAAGACAGTTTCCCTCAAATGTACGTGCTGAGTGAGCAGAAGTGTAGCCATGAATGTGCTCCTCCATTTATAGTCATCTACAGTATCTGTAGACACATACATACTGAATCCCTAGAAGGTAACCATCTCTAACTTTAGAACTAAAGTAGACTATCCCTACCTATACCTAATCCTAACCATTTGTCACCTCATCATCAGACATTTAACCATCTCTAAAGCCCACCATTTCTATAACTTCTGTTGTTTAAAGCACAACACGCACGCGCACACACACACGCGCACGCACACACACACACACACACACACACACACACACACACACACACACACACACACATACACACTACACATACAACACAACACACACACAACACACACACACACACACACACACACACACACACACACACACACACACACACCACCCCCCCCCCCCACCCCCCCAAGGGGCAGATAAAAAATAATAAAGGCATAGATGGAGACAGAGAGAGAGGGGGGAAAAGATCACAGAGGGATAATAAGGGAGAGTGTGAGATTGACAAGGAGGGAGCGCAGGACGACAGCCGTGGAGCGCGATGGAGACAGAGCGTGTCCAGGACGGTACGAGTGTAGCCATGGCAGCCGCTTGAGATTCTGGTGCTCTGCTGAGTGGGCTGGTCTGCCGGCTCGGTCTGCTGGGAGCCATCTCATTCATAGAGCAGGAAATGGACAAGGGATGCATTGGGATATATAACCTCTTCCCCTCGCCAGCCCTCCACTCGCATATCAAGACACCCAAGGTAAGCACTGTGTGTGCAGCCCCACACCCAATCCCCAATGCCGACACCTATTTCCCCACTTCTGCCTCCACCCCCACATGAATGGCATGTCACACCCGACCCTTCCTCCCCCTGGGGGGGGGGGGAGCCAGCTTCCCTAACATCCATTTCAACATTCTCTCCCTCCCTCCCTCCTCCCTCTCTCTCTAATGAAACTAACATATAATTCCTTGATCGTTGACTGATCGAGTCACTTTTTCAGGTCTTCAAATAATCCTCTGGTATTCAACCGACTGATATATAAGGGCAAATTAAAACCAAGTGACTTTTTTACAAGTAAAGAGTCCAAAGTGGTGTCTTCAGCTTACCTGCTGCGTCTGATGAGTAGCCAAGAAATAATACAATACAGAATAATAAAAAAAAAAAAACTAATTGATTAGATCAGCTAATAACAGGAGGATGAGGATGTCAGTACATTACTGTGGTTCTGTTCCGTGACGCCCTGTTGGCCAGGGGTAATGAAACGTACCATGACTCTAAGCTCCTTCAATCTGTTCATCAATGTCCTCCTCCACATCACACTCTGTCTTTTCATTTCCCCCCCTTCATCCTTTTGGTTTCTAGTTTCTAGGGAACCCGGCCCGGAGTGACAAGAAGGGTGCTCTTGTTTTTTTTTAAGGACGTCGGTCGCGGCTTCCTGCGTGCACAGACGACACTCGCGGGCGTTTTTCTGTGAGCCGGTTCGGTCGCTGGGCTTGACGACAACTCCTGGCATGTCTCAAAGCAGCATATGCTGTGCTGCTCCAACTGTCCCAAAACCTCTCCACCCGGTGCGACTGACAGGCCGGCACACACACACCACCCCCCCCCCCCCCCCCCGAGCGAAAAGGGTGGGAAAGAGGCAAAGGCAAACGACGAACGCTGCTGCTCTCAAGGGGTGAGCGATACGGGTGTCAGCAGCAGCAGCAGCCCGAGTTTAAAACAATGACGAGGGCCCCCCCCCCACTCGGCCCCCGGGGGGCCGACGAAGAGCCAGCTTCCCTAACATCCATTTCAACTATCAACATGGCCGTCCCTTTATTTAAATTAATAACAGCACAGCTGACAATGTGTTCAGTCATCTATTAGTGGAATCACATGGCACAGAGATGCTTTGATACCACCATACCACCATACCAGTTCACAGTCACAGTCGACATCGGTCGCAGTCTGTGCATGTCCCTTTTGGACTTTAGGTGAACTCTACTATTCTACTGTTGAGAGCCATTGAGCAAGAAGCTGTGACTATATTGCCTGGCACTCGATAATACCTGGCAGCTACTTCACTTTAATGTTGAATTCCTCCCGTATCTTGAGATGTGAAGGACAGTTGATGGAAAAATACTTGGCAAATAATTGGCATTAACTTTATGAAAAGCTTATGATGATTATACAAGCCACTTGTGTTTCACATAGTCCCTTGAGGACAGCGTGTAGGATTTTTACATCCATAAATTACTTTAGATTCCAAATATTTTCTAAGCAGTGTTGGTAAAGTGGGTACTTTCTACGTGAACTAGTTCAAAGTTGAGTTGACAAATTTTAAAATGAACTAGTTCAGTTAAAGGTTGTATCAGCGATTCTGGTTGCCCTGACTTCCGTTGCGAGATTCCAAACAAACAGAGCCAGCTAGCCCCTAGCTGGCTGACAGTACGTGCTACATTTTCAGAACGTTTTAATGGTACGGCTTTAAAAAAAATTTTAAAAACCTTTTAAAAATGGGATACTAGTAAAGGCCATTAATGTATGTAAATTTTTCTCATACTCCACGTCACATTATGTTGGGTGAAATAAGGAATACAATTACAGTCCAATACACACACAGCTGCACTATGTCACTATAACAGGAGGGACCTGAGAACAGTTAGCAAGTACACCATCAGAGGACGCATCACTGAAAAGACAGATGAGCGACGCAAAGTGAACACCCCTCAGCAACGACGCACGGCGCACAACCAACCGCCATTAGTAAACAAGAGCGTTGCCAGGGTGCTCTAGCGTGTTTAGTCTGAGGCAAAGTGGGATCCGTATGCGTCCACACAATCTCCCCGAGCACAGCCAACAATCTCTCTGTCACGGTTCCTAAACCGCTGCCCAGCCTCTATAAATCCAATTGTGTTCAAAGCCTGAATCATTTTAGGGGTCATCCCGGGCTACTAGAGAGGGAAACAGAGACTGACCCCCGGCCCCTGAATCTATGAAACTAACCGGATAGCACGGGCAGGAATTACACTCTCATCGGTGCTGCTAAAATGTGGCAACATACAAAACTTCATACAGATATACAGTACGTCCATGATTTATTTGTAACAAGGTCACTTGCTAGTTGCTACACACCGCCTAGATTACTTTTCTGGGCTCCTTCAAACACAGGACACAGGGTGGTGGTGTTGAAAATTGATGATGATAACGATGATAATTTGTTGCAGAAAATGGCATGACACAAGGGCACTCCACTGCCCTTTACAGGAGGTCTCTCCCTGAGTGTGAGAGTGTGTGGAGATGGCTGGTTTAACCTGTGCTCACTGATTTCTCAATGTGCATCAGCTGTGCAGCCTCAGGAGCCCTAGAGTCCAATCAGACCGGGCTAGGTGGGGCTGTTTAACCCATCATCCAAACACTCCCACAGTATTTCCTTTATACTCTTCTGATTGAAGAGAATAAAAAGGGCCGAGCTCTCAGGGCTGTTTCTAGATACAAGCCGTATAAGTGACAGCTTAAGGCCCACAAGCTACAAGGGGGCCCCCAAGCTATCAGGAGGCTCCAGTGGTTTTCTTTGCTGTAAAACTGTTCAGTTATTTCGCCTTGCCTAAAACGGATTAAATAATCATTTGAACCACCTTTCTTAAAATGCTTGTGTGCATACAAATCTTCTTTAACCAGCATTTAATGTGGTTATATAATGGGCCTTTGTACTGCTTAATCATGCATAGTCCACTATTCAAGGTAATAGGCATGAGATGTAATAACATGAAGGATATTATCCACTTTTCATCAATAAAGGAACACAATTAAATTAAATAGATTGGCTGCAAATCTATTTAAACTATGCCTGAATATTCGACAGTTAGCATTTGGTAAGGACTAATAAATGTTTCACTGGAGATCAAGATTAAACTTTACCTCTTCCATTTGCTTTGAGTATAAATATCCACTTACAGATCGATTAAAATCAAGATTCCTTTGGTGCAAATAATGCCTCCACTAAAGGGTTGAACAACGCAGTGCATGCTATCTATAGAGAAGTGAAAGTAAACGATGGATCATTTCAGCCGGTTATGCGATCAATCAAAACCAAACGTAATGGATCCGCTACCCTTTGGAACAACCTATGTGCCTTTCACAGCTTACTTGTCCTGTGGCCTCTCGGACCGAGGTGTTGAGTCTACTTCACTGCGATGATAGGTTGACCTTGGCCGCAGTGCCAGAGGTCAGCTGCGTTAAGTATGCCTAATTGGCATCCCACTGTTACTGTCCAGCCATTTAATGACCACATCTAAAAATGTACCATGAAATATGCCTCTGCTATGAATCTTTCATGCCAGAAATGCTAAAGTTCAAAGGCTAATGGCAGGCAGTGGTATAGGACATGCTTTGGTCCAATTACTCACGGAGAGCTGCATGTTTTGGTTTTAAGGTCAAAAGCTTTGGATGTCTGCTCCACGAGGACCAAGAGTCTAGCCTCATTTACATACTATACTCTGTAGATTTCATCAGGCAAGCACTCCACATAATGTACAATATGCTGTATGCAGTGCGCGCGCACACACACACACACACACACACACACACACACACACACACACACACACACACACACACACACACACACACACACACACACACACACACACACACACACACACACACACACTCTTTAATCTTTGCCTTCAGTACTTTGTTTTCACGACTTTCCATGTTTAATAATTGTGTTTTATGGCATGTGAATATGTAGCCTAAGAGTAGTAACAAAGATACAATACTTAGTTGCAATACTATGTCTCATGTGTGATACGTACATTTTCTATTTTTCACTACTGTGCTCATTGTAGAATTACATCAGTGGCATTTTGATTAATTGGAAAGACCTCTAAATTTAGGTGTCCCCAGTTAGCCTCACTGTAATACCTAATTTCAATGATCATTGATCAACATAAGACATTTTTCACCCTGGCTAGGACCAGTGCGATAATTTCTCAAAGACTAAAGTACAGGAAACCAAAATAGGACATGGCTCATGACACAAATCCTGCAGAAAGTCTAAATTATTCAACCATATATATTAATACCCATCACAGGTTTTTTAATCATGGATCATAGAGGCACAGCAGAGAAGACTTGGAGTGCAGAACCCGGGAGTACAGGTGAACCCTTCCCCTGCTGGCGACTAATCTACTGCCTGTATTGTGTTTTGTACTCACGAAGGGCAGAGTTCAAACCTAGGGTTCAAGAAGGTAGATTAAATAACTGGAAACAATTTTCTCTTCCCGCTTGATTAATAGGGTGGATGGTACATTTTTTAAAAAGTCCATGGCACACAAAATAATCATCTCTCTTCAAAACGTTTTTCCAACTGCTAGTTGGCAATACAACAGGATTGGCGCCCACACAGCCTCCATTAAAAAGGCAGAACATTATGGATATCGATTCATGGATCCACAAAGATTCATGTTTTTCGGAGTATGATAAGAAAGCTGAAATGGAGTGACATTAGAGGTCTAGGATAACATTTGCCCTATCGTCTTTTCTTCATTATGCTCCATTGGAGAAATGTAAACACTCTTAAAAACATGCAGTGCGTAGAATTGAGTGCCATCAAGCAGAACGGCCTTGGCAGAAATGAACTATTACATTCATGGGCATGTTTTAATCGATGTATATTCCCATGAAAATAGGATTTTTTTTTCCGAATGAGCCCTTTGTATCTACACAGGGAGCGGGTCCTCTTCAACGGCGCCGCCCATGTTTCTACGATAGCCCAGAAGAGACAAACAAATGTAAATGTAAACAACTCTAAAGAGGACGCGTTTTTAATCATGGTATCATTAGCTTACTTGTAAGCTATGACCTTTAGTTTTTACAGACTAAATAACTAAATACCATTCATAAATCGATCAAGGAACCGGGTCACTTTACAATTCTGCTACTTGATGCTTGATTTTCCGACAACGTATTAAAATGACGGGAGAGGGGAGGTGAGGGCGATACTCAGTTGGTCGCTATCTGCATTATCACCACTAGATGGCACTAAATCCTAAACACTGCACCTTTAAGATGTTCCAAAGGACCAGATTGTTAAAAAAGAAAAAATGAAAGCACATCAAAGTTATGAATCCCAGTCTGTGATTATATGGAGTGGAGCGAAGACATTTATGACCTGTGAAGGCAGACGCTAAAATCAGACCTTAACCTGACAAGGTAGGTTATTAATACAGAAGATGGACAGCATTTCAATTGCCAAATTTTTTTTAAATTGCAAATACCCTGGAACCAAGGTTTAGGCTGTCATACTTTAGGCTGTGATCTAAAATACTTTAGGCTTTAGGCTGATCCGACATATTTTAGGCTGTGATCCCACATACTTTAGGTCTGATTCAAACAAAACAGAAAAACTGAAAAATCTGTATTGTAACAGCCTCCATCTGAATTATTTGTCTTGCTCAATTCACCAAACACCCCCTAAAGGACTTGGCACAATACAAATGTTTAACATTTGCTTTAACCCTAGACCTGTTGTAATGCCATATGGTCCAATGACAGCCAGGAGCTGTTAACCCAGCTAAATTATGCAACAGTGACGATGGAACCATTTCAATATAGTATAAAATGTATAGAGTATATGGGTGACATGACATTTTACATTGGAAGGCATAGCCGGGCGACATGATACGAATAAATGGAAGGGTTTGAAATACTGGGCCTGTATGTGAGTTGGACGTGTGCCAATACAATAGAGATCCTTCAAAGTATTAAGTGTCTGCCTGTCTGGGCATTCAACCGTTCCTGGCGGTGAACAAAATGAAATGGAAACTGAAGTTGACAGGAGAGACGGTTATTGTTGTTGAGCTTCTTGAACTTTCTCAGATAAAAAGTAATAAACCATGCAGCACAAAGAGCTGTTGTTTTCACTTAAGGGGAATAAATAAATGGAGAGAGAGACAGACATTGAAGGAGGTGTATGAAAGCAAAAGATGCGTGTGTGTGTGTGTGTGTGAGAGAGCTGTGTCTATGAGAGCGAGAGAGATAAAGGAGTCGTGAAAGGGAGAAGACACACGGTTTCCATTCTGATATGAAAGCCCCAATGTCCCTCAATCATAACAGCCTTACCGAAAGTGCTTTCCATATCTCCCAAAAACTCAGAGAAGCTTGTGATTCAGACATCCACATCCCTTAATAAACCTGACACATTTGATGACTATAAATCCTTCCTGCTGGCTGAAGCGCATTGACTATTGTTCCGGAAGGCTCCACCAGTGCGCCCTTCAGCAAACACCATTATAATATTTCACCAGACCCTTTGGAGGGCCAGACGTCGGTGACCAATGACACTGGGGAGGGGGGACATTGGTGGATACGATCCATCTCTTTTAAAGCACCGCAGATCTGACTCGTACGTTTATCTGATCTTTGTCATCTGGGGCCTGTGTGTGTGTGTTGTGTGTCGTGTGTTGTGTGTTGTTGTTGTGTGTGTGTGATATCATTTGCACACAATCAACATTTGCTTGTGTCCCTGGCCGATGGATATCAGCGGTTATTCATCAAATGATAGGCCGCGACTGGGAGACATTTTACTGCTTGTTATCAGATTGGGTGGAAGGCAATGCCCCCCCCCCCCCCCCCCCCCCCCCCCCCCCCCCCCCCCCGCCAGGCAGCAGATCCATCTCTGGAGCTCTGCTCCTGGTAGTAGGAGGCAGAGGGGTGGGTGTCCTTTAACACAGGGACACAGAAAGAGAGGGACGCAGGCTGAGAAGGACAGACAAGGAGGGAAAGATATAGATATAGACACACACACACACACACACACACACACACACACACACACACACACACACACACACACACACACACACACACACACACACACACACACACACACACACACACACACACACACACACACACAGTCAGAGAGGTACCGGCCTCTGACGTAAGCCCAGGGGATGCTGAAGGGTACGATCAGTCTTATGAAAAAAATAAAGAAGGGCCAGAAAGAATGGCAACAGGAAACATGAAGGATGAGTCACACGGACTCAATCGACTCAAAGTTCAACAGGCTTACGATCTGTACATGCTGGCCCCGTCGGGGGGGGGGGGGGCAGGTTAGGGGTGATAAGTTGCGGTTGACCACTCGCATCCCTGACCTGCCAGCGTCTCAGTGAATCGCGCCGATTGCATAAGTGGAAGATATTTCTTTTTCTCTCTTCATCTTACAACAAAATACTTTGCTTGCCAGTTGCTTAGCAACAAAAACATACAAAAAAAAGCCATGAAAACAACAAGAAAAAAGGAAATAACGAACCCCAACCTGATTTAAATAGCATATACCATACGTAGCGGTGAATGCTCTATTCTGACATTATTGGGGCAAGCGGTTTGACAGGAAGCACAGAGGTGTGCGTGCATGCATGTTTGTCTGCGTGTGTGTGCGTGCGCGCCCTCCATGCGACAGGTAGCTTTCAGGCAATAAAAAAGGAAGAAGAGGGTGAGTGTGGCGCCAAGGGAGAGGGAGAGGAAACAGCAGTGATTCAAAGTGAGCGGTGGTCATTCTCTCAAACTGCCACAAGAAGTAATTGTTAGTAAAATGAGGGTGATTTACATTGTTTATCCTTCGCAATTAACAGAGCTAGAAAATAGGCTTGGCCAGGCCCAGCACTAATGATATTAGAGTTGAATGTCTTTCATTCTAATTGTAATATCTGGATACATGATGAGAGGACACACATCTCATATGATGCAGTATAAGGCTTGAATCGGAATTTAATTCACAGTTTATTTTAAGGCCATGAATTACAACATTGACCAAGGCTGATCTGAAAATCCCTCAATAACCCAAAAGAAACATTCAGACTGATCTGCTGCTCTCCAACACCAACAACGGTTCTACAAGGGAGCCAAGTGTAGCGAGCCAAAGACAGAGACGTCTCCTCTGAAAAGGTCAGCGGCGTAGACCTTTGATGGAGCACCGCTTTCTGCCATTTTTTTTTCCACGCTTCCTTCCTCGCCAGCCTGTTGACGAACACCCGTCGAAAACGTTCAGGGCCGAGGTGTGAGAGCTGACTGTGTTTCGTTCCATTAGATACTCTAGGATCTATAGTAGCCCCATGAACGGCTAAAGTTCAACATGAAATACTCTAAGACAAAAAGTCTAACACAAAAAGAAAAAAGGCTAACTCTAAGGAAAACCCCCCAAAACCCGGTCATACTCTTAAGAACCAACCAGCAAAGCCTGAAATATCTCTATTCCTAGAGTTCAGACTATGGGGGTCTGAATTGAACAGATCCTGAAAGCTACGTTAGCGCTACGGCTAGCCCCTGGAGGGGGGAGACACACGTATGAGGAGGACTCATTTTGACAGGAGGGAACACTACGGTGAAGAACAGCCATTTAGCAGCCCCGGCGCGCTAAAGGAGGAGGCCATGAACTGTGTTCTGAAGGGTTACGCAGTGGCTGGAATGGACTGTCTCGCCTTCACGAAGGTGCCTGTCCAGAGACACACTTTGGGGAAATGACTGAACACTGTAGCATCGCCACATACGTCACCTACTAACCACAGACACACACGCACACACACACCCGCAAACACAGAACCCCCCCAAGTGTGGTCAGTACATCTTGGAGACGGACAGTGTTCTTCATATAGCAAGTACCACACACACACACACCACACACAACACACACACACCACAACACACCACACACACACACACACACACACACACACACACACACACACACACACACACACACACGTACACAAACTCGTACACAGACATTCAGACACACACACACACACACACACACACACACACACACACACACACACACACACACACACACACACACACGAATGGTGCCCACTACTGCAGTGTCAAGATGCAATGGGTGGGTCACTGCGATGTGTGTCACAGTTACAGTTCCCCCCCACAGCCCAAGTGTGACAAAATAATAGAATACAATAATTATAATATTGTATAGTATGATGATTGTAAACCATTATGTTAGTATTGGTTATGGGAACATTTTTCCCTGTTCAAGGAGCTATAGGTTATTCTGGTTTCGTCACGTCTCAGTTTGATGCCCCTATCCAACAAGATGTGATGCATGTCTAAAGTGTTTTGAACAGTACAACATAAAGTGGTGAGGACGTCATGGGAAGATGCACGTAGACTATTAAAAATAGTCTGAGGTATAAATAAGGACTTGTACTCGTAGTACTTGTAGTGATTTTGATTATATATATTGGGACATAGGTCATATTGTACTGGCTTAACCAGTGCTTGACTGTTTACTTTCCCTTGTTTATTCTTCATGGGTAAATATAGACAGCAGTCTATTGTGCAACTGTTTTGACAAAACCGCTATTTAATAGCAAACAACACACTGACATTGTAGTAAATAGATGATTTTTCAGCTTAACAATTGCCGCATTTACAAGAAACCATAAGGAAGTAGATGACCATCAATTTTTCAGCTCCAACAAGAGGTTAATGCAGAAAGCAATGTGTATTTACCTTAACATCAGGTATCAGGTAGGCTACTTGTTGATACGTGAGTATAGCTCAAGTCATTAATAACTATGTGGCCTACTTCTTAGACGTAAGGAATATGATATTTCATAGGGACTTCCAAACCACTTTGAGAGTAGTGTGACCATCACAACAACTGAAAACAGTGTGAGCAGACAGATGCTTTAAAAAAAAAAAAAAAAGGTAAATCGTTAACATAGCCTGTCGATCGAAGCATTCGAGTTGTTAAGAAATATTTGCATTTCACACACTTCCAGCTTGTCGACTTCATGTGCTTCATTTAAGGCACCCACCAACAGGTGTCATCACAGGTTTGCATGGTCGTGTGCGTGACAAAAACACTTCTGAGGAGGCCAAGACATCCATCACTAAAGCTTCCAATAGCCTATATTATTCACTTCAGTAAGGACTATGCACTTGCATTGAATCCTGAAGAAAACAGAGGCAGTTTCAAACCCTGACTGAACACCATCGGTAAAAGTAAGGCGGCCGATTGTTCTTTGACAAATTTAGTTTCTTCCGAAAGTGCTGTTCAGAAATCAAACAAGAATATCTCAACATAAACTGATCCTCTGTGTGTGCGTCGTATATATGTTTGGAGTAATCAAAGGTTTAAATGGCATAGCCTACCTTCTTTTTGCCGTTACAGTGGCAGCACACCGTCCACAGGTACTTGATAGTTCTCCACAGAAGAATTATAAAGAGACCCCCGAAGAAAGTGACCATGGACGAGGCGAGAAAAGCCCACCACATGCGCTGGCTGTTGCTGTCACAGATCACATCTGCCGAGAAGGGTATAATCACGTTCATCTTGGCCATGTGGATCATCGAGCAGTCCGGGGATGAATTTATCGATTTTTCATTGCATTATAAGATGATTAAACTATGTGTCCGGGGTCCACTCGCCAAACGACTACGATCGAGATGCTTCGGGGAGCGTCTGCCAGCGCCCCCTGCCCCAGCGGCTCAGCCATATTGTGTCATCCACCTTTCACTACTTGCCGTTTCCATCTGCCTTCGTCCTAAAAAAAACCACTCAAATATCCTTAGAAAATCACCAAGGAAATGGATGGTGTGCGGCGCTCCTTCGAGAACAGCAAGCGCGCCCCTATAAATCAATACACATGCCCCACAATAATCAATTCTTGGGGAACTGTTTTCACAGTTAACAGCGATCGCGGGAACGTTCATTCATGTTCATCCTTTCCCTCATACAAAAAAATAAATTAAAAAAATCGACGTATTTTTTTTAGTATCCCAGCAGGTCAAACAATTAGAATCGCCCAGAATTGTGTGGTCCTTCCTTCCATCCGCCGCTGATGGCAATCGATGGCTCTCACTCCTGGGTTGCACCTTGTTGAACAACGCGCAGTTTGTTAAAAAGCAAAGGTCCGCTACTTCTTCTAGTCCTGCCTCGTTCAATGGTCAACAACGCTTCGTGTTCCGTGGTAGATGTTGCTTGATGCTAAGCGTGTCGTTTTTTTGTTGCTTTCTCGGTGTGCCAGAGAGCTGCTCTCTACTAGGAAGATGGCATCGCAGATTACAGGTAGCAGGGGGTGGGTGTGTGTGTGTGTGGTGTGTGTGTGTGTGTGGGGAGGGGGGGGGGGGGGGGTGGGAGCCATGAACTCCAGATCATTTTGGTCCTCATGAGGTGCACAGTTTGTCATTATTCCCCGTCAAATTGCAGTTTCTTTAGGCTCGTCAACTTGAAATGTTAAAAGTGGTCGTTTTTCTAAATGCATACGCGCGTGTGTGTGTGTGTGATTTCTCAAGCCTTCATAGCGTATACTCTAAGGAAAAGAGGAAACAAGAGAAGGGATCTTTTATATAGTGATTACATGGCCATTAGTAGCCTAACTCATAATTAAATCGAGGGAGACTCTTACAAGATGGGATCTGGCGCTACATAATACAAACCTGTTGAACAAATGCGAAGTAATTCGGCTATTGTGGATTTACGAAATGAGGTTATGATATACATGATCGTTCATGATGTTCAAGCATGACGTTACATTAAAGGGTAATTTATGACCACGTTTTGAGGCCACCAGCTGCGTATGCGGCAACACTCAGAGGGGAAATGTGGTTATTGATCTTAGCTGGGGAGAGCGGAGATGCCGTGCGTGTTTGGTGTGGTAGTAGTGTAATCTGTAGCGATTCACACCCTCTACTGGACGTATTGTGTAATGATTACTAATGTGCAGCTGTCCAGGCCTGCTGATGATAGAAGGCGAACAATACTCAACGATCATTATGAATTGTAGCAGACTACCCTGGACTAAATACTTGAGAAGGTCCTCATTTTTTTTAATTAAAAATAGGAGTAATAACTCAATGACAACTCTTAATGTTCTTATGTTTATCATTCAAATTGTAACTGTAGGCTATACCAAAAACAAATAATTAACCACTGTGATAGATGAACATAGTCAAACAAAACATACAGACTTCGTTCATTATATTCATTTATTTTTTTACAATATTTGATACAAATATTAAATTAGAGCAAAGTTGAAATGGACCGTTAAATCCAACCCGATTAAATGAAATGCGGACAATGATTTGTCGTCAAAGAGATTGTAAATACTTTTGTCTGCTGTGAATCAGAAATAAAATATCCCTTCTTAAATTATTCACTTCAGAAAAAGCAGCAAAAACATTGTGTCAACATTGCCAACATCAGTAACACACGCTGGATATCCTCTAACTGTGAGACTACCGTACCTGTGGTATTATTGCTTTACAGATATCCAAGCGTTGATAACATAACTGCAGTGTAGGTATTGTGTAGTGAACACCTACATGTTTGGCACAACCTATACACGTCTGAGAACCGAGGGCAATACAATATTGCAGTGCCACAAACAAAGAAGAGGGAAAAAAAATAAGTAAAATCGCCACAGATGTGTCCTACAAACAGAAACACCGGACAATATTGACACGTTTATTCGAAGATAGCTACATTGATATAGTTATATAAACTTCATAACCTACCTCCGATTGGCTTGGATTAATCAACATAAGGTATTAAATCAAAGACGTTCTACCTTCAGGTATGGACTGATATGATTAACATTTAAATACAGTCTACTGCTGCGCACCGGGCCTCCGAGACACAAGGAACAAAAAACAGGTTGTGGAATTAAGGAGTGCCAAATGTTTGTGGAAAAAGATGAAAATCATTCAAGTACGCATTAAAACACTAGTGTAAACAAAATCTACCTGTAGTACGTCACTATTGTAGTGGGGGTTATCATGTCCGTAACGTCAGTGCTATTACAAACCTCATACTTCTAATGGTGCAGGGCTGTGTGGAGACCTGGCACTCACGACGACCGCTAAGATGTACCGACCCCGCTGGGGTGTGTGTGTCTGTGTGTGTGTGTGTCTGTTTCTCTGTGTGCGTCTCCCTCATCCTGTGTGTGTGTGTGTGTGTCTGTTTCTCTGTGTGCGTCTCCCTCCCCGCCTCTGTCTCTCTCATCCTGTGTGTGTGTGTGTGTGTGTGTGTGTGTGTGTGTGTGTGTGTGTGTGTGTGTGTGTGTGTGTGTGTGTGTGCTGTGTGTGTGTGCTCTGTGTGTGTGTCGTGTGTGTGTGTGTGTGTGTGTGTGTGTGTGTGTGTGTGTGTGTGTGTGTCCCCGTGCTACGGCGCTCCATCGGGGACCCAGAGGACCTTGCTCTGCTCCTGCTCCACCACGGTGAGGATCTGGGTACAGATGTAGGACAGGCTGCCTCCCTGGACCACACCTGCAACGCACGTCAGCACGCATCACAAAACAGACACGCAATAACTGGGCGCGGCGGCGGCGCCGGCTTTTTGGGGGTATCGATTGATTCCAATCTTGTTCTACGCTTCATTTCATTCGTTCTCCTCACCCCCCCCCCCCCCCTCTCCCGTCCCTCGGCACCTTCCACCGTCTACACCGGGTTATAATAAAAAGCCTCGCACTGAAATAAACAAAGATTTAATGAAACAAATATAGAGCTGAACCAGCGTAGGAGTCCCTTCGTCTCCTCAGCTGATGGGGCGTGATTGGGTCGCGTCTGCCCCGGACGAGCATCGAGGGAGCAGGGGGGGGGCCGGGGTTGCAGACGCGCCTGACTCACCGCCTGTCTGCTCATTACCCGGGTGACACGGCAACGGCAGACCGTCCCTCCCGACGTGATTCAGCAGCACGCCTCCGACCTCACGCATTCTGAACGGGCCTTACTCAGGACCCCACAAAACCCGGTCGTTGGGGGGGGGGGGGGTAGGGGTCCGCCGGCCCAACTACTGTTAAGAACCAATGCGGCAGCCGCATTGGTTCTTAACAGTAGTTGGGCCGGCGGCGGTCCCCTACCCCCCCCCCCCCAACGACCGTGTTTTGTGGGCATAACGCGTGTGTTGCCTGCTCCACGGACCTGTGAAGAAACGGCTGTAGTCCTGCTCGATCTTCTGCGCGCTCTCAAACTGCTCCTTGGAATGCTTCTGGGAGACCTTCTCCCGCAGGTACTGGGGGTCCTTCTGCTCCCTGGGGAGAGGGTGGGGTGGGGGGTGGTGGGGGGGTGGGGGGGGGGTGATCACTCTCAACATCCCTTTGACAACAGACATCTGATTGCAGAACAGTATCACGTGCATGTGCAGGTGCTGTTCCACGAGTCAAAGTGGTTGAGGCCCTCTAGAGACGCTTAAGAACTTTATCCTTACACAGGCAATGCACAATTCTCCGTCTCGTTGGGAGACAGAATGGTTTTTCTCGCGGCGGCATGTCTGAGCACACCCCACCTCGACCCCTGATTAGACATTGATTTGCTTGCGTTGATCGTGTTCTGATTACTGACAGCTGTTCATTTAAAGATGGCAATGCACTAAACAATTTGCATAGCTCTTTGAAATGCGTGCGTGCTCTTTTAAATGCCACGCTTACAGAAGTCGCTGAGGGAATCCGTTCCCTAGACACCTGAACATATCGCAGCCAGTGTAGTAGGCTTGAATGTGTTTAGAAGTCCCAGAGGGTTAAGAAGTAGCATCCAAGCTGTTTGTGTGTGTGTGTCTGTGAGCGATCAAGTGAGTGTATGTAACCTAGCAATGGTAGCTGCTTGGCACTTGTGTCTGTGAGCATCTTTACTGAACCGACAGCGATATATTGAGGTTTCTCATTCTGACTAATCGCTTTGGATATAACACCTGCTAAATGCCCTAAATCTAAGTCTGTGTCTGTAATTGATCAAGTGTGTGTGTGTGTGTGTGTCTGTGAGGGATCAAGTGTGTATGTGTGTGTATATGTATGTGTGCGCTTGTCTGCGTCTGTTTGCGTCTTTGTTTGTTCACTTGCGTGTGTGTGTTGGAGCATGCGTGCCGAAATGTGTGGGTGTGTGCGACAAGACAGCCAGTATTGTTTGGTAAGAAAGCCCACAACCAAAGAGCGAAGCCCAAGGCCACCTCTCGCCTCACTGTGGCACAGCTGGCACTCTGGTGATGTCACAGCGTGCTTGGCAGTGGTGAGAGTCATTCAGTGTTCGCCTAATGCATAAATCTATGCGTGTGTGTGGGGCTGTTAATAAACGTGTAAGGCTGCATGTGTGCCTTTCTAAAGGTCTTTCTAATTGGGGGGGTGGCGTCTGCGCGAAAGTGTGTGTGTGTGAGAGAGAGAGAATGGTGCTAGGTGGAGGTTTAGCAGAGCTACCACACTGCCATCCTTCTGATGAAACGCGGTGACGCACCACAGTCGATTGCCGTCGAGGTCACCTGCGGCTAATCGAGTTGCCAGCCGACCAATTTGAGTAATTTGTCTTCCAACAAGGAGAGGCAGCGAGCAGCGACCCTGGGAGGTGACGGTGAGATAAACGCCTGCTGTGACAGAGGGGAAACCGACACCAAGAGACCCCCGAAGGTGGGAACCAGGGCAGTGCGAGCTCATCCATCTCTAGATCAGGTATCCCCACCCCGTCGATGGATTCGTCACTGAGGATGGGGTTTTAGGGGAAATGACTACAGGGAAAGGCTCCAACTGAGATCATACTCGTCATGTTCAAGTGGCGTTTGTCTCATACAACGTTGTGCGTGTACAAGCAGTGAAATCGCTTGCTTTTCCTTGCTTTGGTTTCCCCCCCCCGCTGTTCTGCCTGCTTTTCATGTTTGTCTGTTTTACCATCCCGTTGTGATCATGTACAACAGAAGCGGTCACCGACGGCGACCGACGGGAGCCTACTCACTTGATCTGCTTGGCGTTTTTGTAGCGGATGAATATGACGATGGGGTAGATGTGGACGCTGTGAAGCCGTTCGATGGCATGCGGCGCGATGTCCAGCAGACAGTGGCAGTCCTACGGGGAAAAGATCAGAATAGATGACAACAGCCCTTTGGGAATGATGGAGGGCAATCCACCCAATGACGACGGGGACGGGGTTGGTGGACTTGGGCACAGAGGTGTGGGTCGTCGCCGCAGGTGGTTAAGGGCCAGATGATCGACTGCTTGGGGGCCAAATCTCTTTTTTTATTTCTGTACTGATGCACAGTACAGAAAACCATTCAGCTTCCTGTATCACGTCTATAACGTTTTCTCCCCTGCTGTATGAAACATTAAACTTGGCTACTGGTTTATGCATCGTTTGCCTTCTACTGTGTTTGGCATATCAATGAGAATATATTTTTGATTTTATTGCAGGGCAACCTCTTTTGCATATTATGCCGCGTTTCCGCTGCAGGGTGCGGTACGGTTCGGTTCGCCTCAGTCCGGTAGGGAGGGGGGGCGGTATAGCCCAGCTCAGTTCCGAGGGCGCGTTTCCACCGCCGACAGGACCCTTTATGGTAGGCCGGATGCCGATCGCCGCGGCAGCTACGTAAACATCGTGACATCATAGCAGCGCGACACAGTGTAGCCTGCGCAATAAAAACAATGGAAAAGTTGAACGCCTCGTCCCTCACTGCTCCATCAAGCTCCATCTGCACGTCTTCCTCCCCAAGAATGCAGAGGAACGTCTCCACCTCGCTGTACGCCCAAGCAAGCGTTTTACGCGACATGTTCATCGTAAAGAATAATACCTCGAGACTACTGTTTGTTTGTTTTTATCCCCACGTCGCCCGGAAGTGACGATTCTGTCGACCAATCAACGGAGGGGGTGTGTAGCTCGAATTTTCCGGCACCCTTTCAGGCGTCTCAGTAGCCTACCCCAACGGAGGAGTACTGAAGACGAGGGCAAAACGAGTACGGCTCAGTCCGGGTCACGCCCACTTTTGGCGGTGGAAACGCAATCCGTACCGCACCTTTGCGAACCAGACCGCACCCTGCAGTGGAAACTGTGGAAAGTGAAATGTGTAATCTAAGACATTCGGGAACTAAACTTGGATAGGATCAACGTCCGGGTTCATGATCAATGCAAAAATCACTAAATTCTCAAAAGTTGCATGCTAAAGTTTTGGATAAAACTAATAAAGATGTATAATGATGTTGAATTATCAATACTCCAGGCTGAATCAAGAATTTGAGAGCACCATGAATGAATATAAATACTGGCAGAAACCCCTCAATAAATGCATGAAGCCAAGTGCTGAAATACACCAGTGGTCTGAACAAATCCATAGTTTTATATGGATTCTAGCATCTCTAAGTACCCCGACTCATAAATGATTCAACTCATAATTAACTAATATACGAACAGCATGCAGCCTGTTGATTTAGAAGAGACGTGACCAAGGAGCAAGTCATATTTAATTTAGAGCATCGTCTCCTTCAATTGTATTTGTATATAGTTTAGTTATTCGATATTGTTGAAATTTCAATAACGTAGATGGCATAATGACGGCCAAATCATAAGTATAATTATAAATTACACAACATGGCATACAGATGCGCCAACGAAAAGAGTGTTAAGGCAGCGTTGACGTCAGGTGTTCCGACGTACCCTCTCTGTGATCTCCTTGATGGACGCCACGGTGGTCACGTCAAAATGGCCGCTCCTGCGCTTGTAGTCGATGAACACGCAGTCCTTCACGCCCCGCTCGATGGCCTGCTGCGAGGCCTTCATCACCTCTGTAAGCACAACCCCGTATATCAGAACAGGGCTTCTGGAACCCGCTCTACAAAACGGACCCCCCTTCTAAGGATGTATCTCAGCGAAGTTCCCCTTTAATGTGTGTGCGATTTATCCACATCTTATTGTTATATTATCCACTGTATGGGATTGCAGGGTTTTGATGAAATAAAAAGTTAATATATATATGTTTATGAAGTGTCATCAATGCATCCCTCTAAAATATAAATATCGAATGAATAAAATAAAATACTATCACCAAATATACTGCGGTAGGATGACACATTTTCTCCGAAAATGGAAGTCGGCTCAAGAGCGGGCTTGGTCGATACCCCATTAACTAACCAGGGAGACAACGGAAGAACTTAGCAGGGGCCTCCTTCACCAGCATGTCCTTGTTGGCCTCCACCAGGGGCCCCAGAACCAGCACCGGTCTGGGGGAGGAGCACTCCACCTTCTGAACCCGCTGGTAGGCCAGGCAGACGCCGTCTAGAGAGCCGGTACAGAGGCATTAGTCACACACACACACACACACACACACACACACACACACACACACACACACACACACACACACACACACACACACACACACACACACACACACACACACCTTGATCTGTTCTAATCCTCATGTACATTATTGCAGCGTTGATGATTTGCTCACACACAGCGCCCGACATCAAATGGTTGCCAAGCTCACTTTCATATACAATCTCCGCTTCATCTAGTGTCTATAAAGTTTACCTCAGCGCTGTCAGTGATAATTGGCTTACAATCACACGTCAATCAAACTATCAATCACCTAAATTGCATTTGATCCTGGAAAACAACAACTTAAAAGTTTCCTACCATACAAAAACTCCTCATATCATCAACGAAAACTAACTAACTAACTAACTAGCTTAGCATCAAGCTAAGTACGCATCAAGCTAAGTTAGCATCAAGCTACAACCATTCCAACCCCGCACACATAAGCGGGGGGAGCCTGACCTTCCGTGACGGGCAGGGAGTCGGTGCTGAAGGCCTCCAGGGCGGTCAGGTCCTTGCCGTCCTTGGAGCCGCTGCGCTTGTGCTTCAGCCGGCGCCGGAAGAAGGAGCGGCGGGCCGCGGCCGACAGGCTCTTGCCGGCGCCGTTCTCGTCCTTGGTGTCGGGGCCCCCGTGCCTCCGGTAAAACTCCTGGTCCACCCTGTTGGAAGAGAGGGGGGGGAGGCGACGGGTTTGAGGTGGGGGAGTCGAAGGAAGATCCACTAGAAACTTGGTAAACTGCACGTTACATTTCTACGAGGATATGGTCTATAAAATTGAAGTGCAATATTCTTTGCTTCGTTCCTGCCCTCAAACGTATCTCTGTAATACCGATTTTTATTAGTTTTAAACTGACTTCATGTTCTAGTCGTTTCATTTCCCTTGATAAGCCCTCCGTATCCCAGTTTTTGCCTCCATTAAAGAAAATATTTGCTCACAAAAAATCCCAATACAATCACAGTGATTGCTATTGCGTTTCACCATCATCATCATCTTCATCATACATCCTCCGTATGATACAACTTTATTAATCCCCCATAGGAGAAATTTGATTGTTGCAACAGCCCAGCAGCAGTAGTCTACCGCCTGTAGTCCTCCTCGATGGCCTGATCTGATGCCAGTCCTGGTAAACCGCCGCTTTAACCCTGCTACATTGACACTCACATGTATTTGGACGGCACCTGGCCCTTCTCCAGCTTGCGTGCGTGCTCGTCCAGCTGCCAGGCCATCCAGTAGCCAAAGTTGCCGTTGGGCAGCGTGTCCTCCACATACAGGATGTCGTCCTTCTTGAAGCTCAGCTCCTGCTCGCCGTCCGCCACGCGGTCGTAAAGTGCTCTGAAGACAAACGGTGACGGTAAACGGACTGCATTTGTATAGCGCTTTTTTTTTGCAACCGGTGGCACCCCAAAGCGCTTTACAATATTACCCGACATTCACCTATTTCATGCACACATTCACACACCGCCGGAAGCGTAAGCCATGCAAGGCGACAGCCAGCTCGTCGCGAGCAGTTTAGGGTGAGGTGCCTTGCTCAGGGACACCTCGAGACTCCGGAGAGGAGCCGGGGATCGAACAAGCAACCTTGCGGTTACCAGCCAACCCGCTCTATCTCCTGTGCCACATGCCGCAGTTGTTGAACAGGGTTATTAATCTGGGTCTGGGGCAGACAAGGCACAGGCCTTGAGTGGTTCTGCTGTGTCGTTGTACCGTATGAAGAACCCGTCCCCGGGGAACTCTTTGATTAGGGTCAGGTCCTCGGCCAGGTGCTGCACTTTGAAGGTGACCGTCTCTCCTGGCTTCAGCAGCTCCAGGTACGCCTCCTCCACCGTCTTGTTCTTCATGCTGACGCCGTTGAACTGCGGGACAAGAACACGTCACGCGCACACACCGTCACGGCCTGTTCACCATGCTTGCATTTGCTTTACATATGATCTAGGCTTTACTACCGCGGGAAAGTTTATTCGTGTTGTTGTTTGAGTATTGATGGCGCAACGGTGGAATTGCACAGCCACTTGGCTTTCCATGTCATGTCTTCTGGGTTTTAAGATAATAGGTATTCATTTGTTGCTGTAAGTTGTTCCAGGAGTCGGGGGCACTGAAGCTAAAAGCCGTCTCTCCAAGCTCAGACTGGGCTTGAGGAGCATGAGGCATGAACATGTAAGTGGAGCGGGTCTGGAAAAAAAACAATCTGAAACATGCAGCATTACAGTTAAATAATGGGGAAGCTCCCCAGACAGGGCTTTATAAATAAAAATGTGCTAATAAGTGTCACATCTTTCTTTAAGGGAGAACCACCCATCCTTTCCATATAAAACCCAATGGTGTGTGTCATAAGCATCTCCTGTAATGGACCTTAAAAATGATCCTTATGAATCCTTCATACCCAAGGCCATACACCCACACAACATACTTCCTACAGAAGCACCACATACACACAATTAGAGAACAGACTGCCTTCAATCAAAGACAATTTTCTCTTCTATGGCAACATGTTGGACAAATAAAGCTTTAGAACTTTGAAAGCAGAACGAGTTCAGGTGTATATATTTACATATACACAGACACACGTGTGCCTATAAAAAAGACAAGACGGCTTTCATGCCGATCACATATAACCCTTGATTGGTTGACGGCACGCTTAAAGCCGCTGATCGCTGATTCATCGTTGCCGTCGTTACGTTACATCGTCTGCTTGACGTGTCGGCCGTGCGTCATGCACGTGACTGCGAGGTTACCTCCACGATCAGGTCCCCGGGCAGCAGCCCCTCCGGCACCCTGGCCGGGCTGTCCTCGTCCAGGCTCTCCACGTAGATGCCACAGAGGTTCCCCCCACAGATCTGCACCCCCAGCTCCACCTGTGGGGTCCTCTTGAGCCGGACCAGCCGAGAGGGGGTGGGGGCGTGGCGGGAGGCCGAGCCTGGTAGCCTTGAGTGATGAATCAATGGATCCCCGTCAGAGTCAGAAGGCGTTTTTATCGACCGATACGTCGGCACACGTGCTAGGGTTTTCATTGTGGCACGTCGGACATGAGTTAAATAACCCCAAGGACGTGCTTCCCATTTCTTTTTATAAAATGTTGTTAATGGAGCGTGAACATAGCTTGGCAGTCTATTATCAGCTGGACGTCTGGTACTGCCATCGCTAAGAGCTAACAAAGGTCGTTCAGCAAAGTCACAACTCTTCTCGGTGTTGGGACCTCAGTGGTGGAACGAGCTCCCTGCCGTGCTCAGGACCGCAGAGTCGCTCACTATCTTCCGAAAAAGACTCAAGACTCGCCTGTTCAGAGTCCACCTCGACTCTGCATAGCCACCCACCCTTTCGGCCACCATTGAACACTGTATTGTGTCGTGTTGTATTGTATTGTATTATAGTACTTAACTGTGTAGCAACTGCAGTAGCTGCTATCATTGCTGTAACACGGGGAATTGGTTAGCCTAGTGATTGTTGAACTTGCACTTGGTTCTATGAACATCCTTTCTGTACCGATAGCGATATATTGTTGCACTTCTTATGACAAATGTACTTATTGTAAGTCGCTTTGGATAAAAGCGTCTGCTAAATGCCCTAAATGTAAATGTATTATGAACTGATTGGTAATGGACTCCCCGAGACAGGGAAAATTCTAGAAACTGTAATCTTGCATCCGTCCATCCACGAGCATATGCTTTGAGCATCCAAATATCAACAGGTACAAAGTGCTACGGTGTGAATAGTCCCACCTGAAGGAGCTGCTTGGGCTGGTGGCGGGGGTGGTCTGCCTGGACGGGGGCGTGATGGTGCCCTCGTCCTCCGGCTCGCTCAGCGTGTCCACGGCCGACTGGTCGTCGGGGCTGCCGGCGCTGCTGTCGTCGGGCGTGGCCTGGTTGCTGATGGAGCCCAGGCAGGAGCTGGGGAGGGGGGGGGGGAGGGGCGTTGCTTAGACTGACTCCTTGGTGTACCCCTTTGAAGATGTTGTTTCAGCTCAGTACCCCGTTATCCTCCAGGGCTGAACGATTTCGGGGAATAATCGAATTGCGATGGTTTCGACCAATATTGCGATTGCGATTTAGAATGCGATTTTTTATTTTAAAGTTCCTTATGTTCTGTATTATTCAATTAACAAAAAAATTTATTATTTTTTGACGCAGTCTTTGCGATTTGAAAATCGCGTACTATTACATCCCGATGTCGGTTTGAATTCGATTAATCGTTCAGCGCCACTTCACAACACATATCAGGGAGGACGGTATTGATATTAGGCTTATCGCATCAGCTCCTGTTGGGGGGGGCGGGGTGAGGTGTCCATTTTCTCTGTTTTCCTTGTTTCACCCCGTTATCTGAAAATGTCGAAGTATCCTTGCAACCCCTACCCCAATTTCAGGAACACTGGTTTAGACGTTACAGGGGGGGTGATGATATGATGACAGTGGAGTCACTGGTTTAGACGTTACAGGGGGGTGATGATATGATGACAGTGACAGTGGGGTCACTGGTTTAGACGTTACAGGGGGGTGATGATATGATGACAGTGACAGTGGGGTCACTGGTTTAGACCTTACAGGGGGGTGATGATATGATGACAGTGGAGTCACTGGTTTAGACGTTACAGGGGGGTGATGATATGATGACAGTGACAGTGGGGTCACTGGTTTAGACGTTACAGGGGGGTGATGATATGATGACAGTGGGGTCACGGGTTTAGACGTTACAGGGGGGTGATGATATGAGGACAGTGGAGTGGGGGTTACCCGGAGTGCGAGCCGTTCCCCAGTTGCACCATGTGGGGGTTGTACTGGGCCAGGACGGTCACCGTGTCACACTGCTGGCCAATCACCAGCCGCGCCTGCTGCTCGTTGGCGTTGCGCAGGTTGATCCCGTTGAACTGAAATGAAGAATAATGCCCACAGAGAGAAACATCACTTAATAAAGACACAACGATCAAGGGAGCATTCCCTAAATTAATGATCAAGTGTATGAAAAATTGAACAAAGGTAGAATTATATATATCATAAGATAATAGTGGATACAAAATAAAAGTGCCCATAAACAAAATGAAAAAACCTAAATCATAAGTTAATATACAATACTACAAAATCTAATAAATATTGAATATTCTTTTTTTAACTGGATTTATCAATTAATATAATAAATTATAATCACCATTTAATGAATTTAACGTAAAAGATGAATAGTAACAATGACGTAACAAAGGAGAGGAAGCCAGAGCTGAACTTGAGGGGGGCAGCCGAGAGGGTCGCCTTACCTCCAGGAGTTGATCTCCGTACTCCAGCCTGGCCTGGTGGGCGATGCTGCCGGCGGTCACCTTGGAGACGAACACTCCCCCGCTCTCCCCACTCACGATGGAGATGCCCAGTGGCTCCGCCCCCTTCTGTACCATCACGTTGCGAGGCTCCTCCAGGTAAGGCCTTCAGTGAGAGCACAGAGAGAGAGTCATAAGGGGGGAAAGAAAGAGGTAGTCTCCTAGGCTCAACCCTATCCGACCCTTTGACCTCACTATCCAACACTTCACTGTGTGTATACACATTTACATTATAATCTGCTTAAGACGATCGTCTACAATTGTTCAAAATGTTGTGCTAGTGTTACTGTTTGTTTATTATGTTTGATCTTATTTTACTTTTTGTTCTTTTGCAGTGCCACCATAAGTCCATGCCAATTAAGTCCTTTGAATTTATTTTCTTGAGAGAGAGGGCAAAGAAGGAGAGAGGGGCGGAGAAAGACACACACACACACACACACACACACACAGAAACAACACACACACACACACACACACACACACACACAGAAACAAACACACACATACAAACAAACAAACAAACACACAAGCACAAACAAACACACAGACAGAGGCGGAGAGAAAGAGAGCATCAACATTTTTGCAACCTTATTGAGAGCGACCTCAGGTGGGAACCATGCCTGGGTCCCTGTACTATTCCGACCGCGGGTTTCCATGGTTACCAGAGCGAGGAAAAGTTTAGAACAGTTGATGGAATCCATTATTCAAGGGAACTAATGGGTATTTGGAGATGAATAATTCCTGATTTGAATATCACAGATTCTTAACTTAAGCGACCCAATTAAATAATGGGCTTAGATTACTTATCGGAGTCATTGGCGACTAATAACACGAAGCGATCTGCAATTTGAGATAACAAATGAATAATTACACTGCTGTATTCTTAGCACAAAAATCTGTTGCTGTAAAAAAAACAACTACAGACCTTGGGGATTAGAATTGGAAATTCATCCAAAATCAGAAGAGGCTGTGTCTCCCCCCCCCCCTCCAAGGACATTAGATGTGTAGGAGTTGGCCGTTCACGAGCCAAGAACATTTTTAGGCTGAAAGTCATGCAATCATGCACGATTCAACAGCATTCGGAAATAAACCAGCGCAGGAGAGGAAAGTACGCGGCGGAATACAAAAGGACACCAGTAAAGAAACAAAGAAACCCCCCCAAAAAAAACACAGCCATCTTGATTCATCAGCAGGGTCGATTAGACGGCCCCTAAAGAGGCCATTCCTACAGACATATTTTAGGGCGTTCTGCAGGCGGAGCATGTCAGGCATCCATAAGACGTGCCTCGCCCTCTCTGGGCCCCACCAACCAATCATAGGTCCCGAGGCTCCTTAAGGAGACTAGCGCGGGCTTAGGAGTCTGGAGGTCGACGCTTTGCGGAGACAGATCTAATCCGAGGAAAGACGAGGCAAGAAACATGGGGCTGCCGGTCCGGGGTAGACAGGTGAAGGGAGGACAAGTGAATGATGGGGGGGGCTGTTTGTGTGTGTGTGTGTGTGTGTGTGTGTGTGTGTGTGTGTGTGTGTGTGTGTGTGTGTGTGTGTGTGTGTGTGTGTGTGTGTGTGTGTGTGTGTGTGTGTGTGTGTGTGTGTGTGTGTGTGTGTGTGTGTGTGTGTGTGTGTGTGTGTGTGTGTCGCTCCCAACGGGTTTGTCACTGGGATGGAGACGGAAGGGGAGAGAGAGAGAGAGAGTGAGTGAACGAGTGTGTCAGTTATTCCGGGGTCGGACAGGTCCCCCTACCGATCCTTCCGCCTGTCGCCGATGGGGGCGGGGCTGACTGATATCCGGGCCTGGGCGGCGATGGAGCCCTGTGATTGGCTGCTGGCGAAGGACGCCGTGTCCAGGCGCACGGGCGACAGCGGGGGCGTGGGGCTGCTGCACTCCGAGTGAGACAGGGAGCCTGGAGACGACGACAGCCCACGGATCAGTCACGCCCCCCCACACACACACGGTAAACAAGGTGTAAGGACGCGAGGGAGAGAGAGACCCAGTCACACCGACTGGGTCATCAGCCGCCGTGCTAGGAGAGGGGTACGGTACCTCTGTCCGACCCGGCTGATCGCGGGTACCGGGCGGGGGGGATCTTGATGCGCTCCGTCCTGAACTGGGCGGTGCTTAAAGAACCTTTAGAAGCAAGAAGGGAAAGTAAGGTCAACACATGGAGATGGGTTTCGGCGCCACTTCAGAGGTTCCCGACGGAGAGGAGATTTGAGAGCACACCTGGCCGGGACGCTCACCCTGGGACAAGGGAAACTGCTGCCCGGAAGGTCAAAGTTCAAACTAGTTCGACTTTGATGCCGACCTTCAAATTGACTCTGTTTGACGTTCTGTAACAAGGCAACTCTAAAAAGGCCAATGGCTTTCCTAGTTTCTAAACAACTAAATAATTGTTAAACGAGTTAAAAGCGCTGACTGCACATAAGCATGGTATACTCCTTTGCCCGACCCAGCGTCCGACTGAGAAACAGTATCCTAGGGTTTGCGCCGGGGGTCTCTCCGCGGTGGTACGGTACCTAGCCTGGCGCCGGAGGGAAGGGAGTTGGTGCTGTGTTGCGGGCGCGATGGCGGCTGGCTGTGCCCGCCCCCGGTGAAGTCTCCTCCTCCTCTGTGCTTCTGACTGAGGTCCAGGCTGTGGTGGTTCTGGTGCTGGGGGCCGGCGCTGCCAGGGGAGGGGGAACACACAATCAACTCAGTGGATTTATATGCTATAGCGGCCATCTTTGCTCCCATCTCGCCATGCGCCACTCAGGAGTCGTCATACGCTGTAATGGCCGTCTTTGGCTGTGTAATTCTGCATTAAGTTCCACGCACCCAGCTAGCGTTTAGAACCAAGACGGAGCCAAAATGGCCACTGAGTGAATACAAACTCCCCCCAGCCCCCTGCGGGGCTAATTAGCCACACACACCATGTGAGGGGGAACTCTGGCTCGCCCCACCATCTGCTGAAGACACCGGGGAATTCTGTCGAGTTTGCATCTCATTCGCAACATCTCGGTGCGATTATGAGGATTCTCTCCAAAGTGGTCGGTTGGCGAGGTGTGTTGGTGGTGGCGGAACATCTTTATATACGTTTATCTTCCGTATTAACGGGCCTCATTAAAAGTGAGAGAGTGCCTGACCCGCTGTTTCCAAACAGCAGTTAACAGCTAGGTGGATGCGTGTGGAACGAGGGTGTGACGGGGGGGGGGGGGGGGTACGGTGGGGGTAGCTCACCTGGTGAGGGGGTGGAGCGGGTGGGGCAGGGCGGGGCCGGGTGCGGGCGGAGGGGGGGAGTTCCCGGGCTGGACCTCGTGGCTCCAGGCCGTGTAGACGGGGTTCCTCATCACGGCGGTGACGGCGGGGCACGGAGCCAGGCCTCTCTGTGGGGGATCTGGCAGGGGGGCCATTGGATGTGTTATTGGTGGGGTCGGAAACAAGCGATACAGAGATCCCGCTGGGTTAGGTGTGTGGGTGGGAGGGCGGATGGCTGGATAGATGGAGGTGTGTGTGTGTGTGTGTGTGTGTGTGTGTGTGTGTGTGTGTGTGTGTGTGTGTGTGTGTGTGTGTGTGTGTGTGTGTGTGTCGGGGGTTGACTTACGTGCGGCGATGGTGTTGCTGTAGACGGGGGGAACGAAGGGCATGCTGTAGCGATGGCAACGCATGGGGGAGAAACGCACCAGGTCCACGGGCTCGGGGGAATGCTCGTCGTTAGAGAAACTCTGAACCTGGATATAACGAGTGCAGACGTACAGACAGACACATGGAAAGACAGAGGGAGGAAGGGAGAGCCAGAGAGAGAGAGAGAGAGAGCCAGAGAGAGAGAGAGAGAGAGAGAGAGAGAGAGAGAGAGAGAGAGAGAGAGAGAGAGAGAGAGAGAGCAGAGAGAGAGAGCAGAGAGAGAGAGAGAGAGAGAGAGACAGAGAGAGAGAGAGAGAGAGAGAGAGAGAGAGAGAGAGGGAGAGAGAGAGAGAGCGAGAGACGAGAAGCGAGAGAGAGAGAGAGAGAGAGAGAGAGAGAGAGAGAGAGAGAGAGAGAGAGAGAGAGGCCAGATTAACAGAGAAAAACAGGTGCATGATTCACAAGCACGCATGCGGTATCAGAGCAGCCAGAGCTGTAAATAACTGCATTAGGGCCCCCCTGAGTATTGCCCGTGTGCCAAATTCACCTAGCAACCATCTTGGATCTAGAGACTAACTGGGTGGAGGGGAACTGAATGCCTCATTCAGTTCCCCTCCACCCAGCTAGTCTCTAGATCCAAGATGGCCGCCTCGGGGGAGGGGGGCGCCCCGGTATATTACCTGCGTGGGGATGGGGATGTGCAAGGGGGTCACGTTGCGCCGCAGAGCCGGCGCCGACTTGGGCCGGTACCTCTTCCTCTCATGCTCCTCCGTCTTCGGCCTGCGGCCCTCCTTGGCCTCGCCGGCCCTCCGGAAGAGGCCCGGCTTGGCGTCCGGCGGCAGCGTGGGAGTGTCGACGCCGTAGAGGCGCGGCACGGTGGCCGGCGGGCCGTCCCGCTCCTCCTCCGGCGGCGGCGGCGGCGGCGGCGGTACCGGAGAGGCGGGGGGCGTCGCGGCGGCGATGGTCGAGTCCGACGCCGAGCTGTTCTGATGCCGCCGCTTGAAGCGGAACGAGTCGCTGCGGGCGGGCGGGGTGGGCGGGGCCGGGCCCTCCGACACGGAGCTCTGCGGGGAGCGGCGCGGCTGCTGGGACAGGGACAGGTAGTCCAGCTTGGGCGCCGCCGCCGCCGCCGCCACCGCCGCCGCCACCGCCGCCACCTCTGGCCTCTTGAAGGCGTCCACGTCGAAGATGGACTTCCGCTGCTTGGGCCTCTTGAAGATGGAGAGCTGGGCGAACTCCGACACGGCGGTCCCGCCGCCGCCCACCACCTTGGGCCAGGTGCCCCCGCTGGGCTTTCCCCGTCGGGGGGGGGCTCTGCCCCCCTCCGCCGCCGCCCGGACAGGCCGGGTCCGGGGGGCCGTCCCCGGGAGGCGGAGGGCTGAAGGCGGGGTCTCGGCGGGGGTGTTGTTGGTGGTGGTGGTGGTGGTGGTGGAGGAGGAGTTCGGGCCTCCGGCAGCAGTAGTCTGGGTGGGGCTCCGGGGCCAGCGGGTGGGAGTGCAGGGAGCTGCTGGGGAAGGGTTTGAGGTGATAGGGGGCGGGGTTGCTGAGGAAGCCGTCGGCCGGAGGGTCTCGGCGGGGCCCGTCCGGCCCTGCGACCGGACAGTCGGGGCTGTAGATGTCCGTCTGGGTGGAGTTGTTGTGCTTGGGGTGGCGGCAGCTCCGGGCGTGGAGCTCACAGGACTGGGGCCGGCCCCCCGGGCTGCGGTCGCAGTCCGACAGCAGGCTCTGGCCCGAGCAGCTGTGGGGATGAAACTGTGGGAGAGGGACCAAGAGAAAGAGCCGTGGAATGAGGTGAGCGCTCTTCCCCGTCACAGTCGGTGTCAGGTCATGTCAGACGCGGTATGGGACAATGCAACGCACTGAACAATGCCTTTCATCCAGTTCACATAAAAAGGGATCAGGTTCAGACTTTGTTCCCCCTGGAGTTTGAACACCCCGTCAACCTGACTCTTTGGCTCGGTACGAATGAACCGTCATCCTGAAAGGACTTGCACCTGCATCCCGCCGTGTCTGCATTATAGATTGTCTCTCCGCTAAATCTTATTTGCCCCACGTCTTCCTGCGGCTTGGACGGGAGGCTTCACAGACTGATCCACCAAAACACATTAAACATACATAGACATCGCTAACGCATGCCCTTAACATTTAATGAGGCTGTGGCTTGTGATGAATCTCAGATCACCCGGCAGCCAGGCCTAAATAATGGTATCCTAGCAACAGGAATTTATTTAGATTCCGATTTGCCATCACTGGAACAAGTAATGGATCTGTGCTGGGTGACAGCAGTCAGCTAGCCAACTGATAATGTATTGCAAGAACAGCCATGCAACTCATCCCCTGGGATTTTTTTTGTTTTTCCTTTCAAGACTGCATATTGGAACTCTTGCATGACGCTGATTGGTATGACAAATGACATGCAAATGAGTCTGCCAATACTGTACACAAATCAGATGGAGATATTCTATTTAGGTCTGCTACTTGACTATGTATTCCTTATACCAATGCAAAAGTCGACAAGAAAGAAAAAACGGAAATCTTTGGAATTGACAATCATAACCGAACGTTTTTATGTTGTTTAATATTCCTGGCTTTTGTCGTTGGAAATCCCACAAATAGAAGAAACCCAGGGGAAGACGGAGAAATGGAAAACACTCCTTTTGTGTGTCGCCGTGTGAGCGGGGGAGCTCACCTTCATGAGAGAGATGCTGAGGGTGTCACGACAGCTCCTCAGCAGAGCTTCACAGTCAGAGAGAGACTTGTTGTCCACGGCGATGCCATTTATCTGCAATGAAAGCATGACAATGAATTAAACAGTTAGTATGATAATAACAGCCATTGCATTCAGTTTCTTAACCCTAACCTGAGAGTTGCTGTAAGAATAGGGGCTTATTCTAATGGTTAAGAATACATTGAGTACCATTCTGTAGTTTAATCAGACAACAGAGACTTCCATTGATTATTTTGGAATAAATTTAAGATACAGGTACGGGTAGGCATCTTGCTCAGGGATGCCTTCAGGTAGACTCTTTCAAGGGTATGTATAACCCCCTGACCACTAGTTTATCCCTGCACTCCCAGCAATGTGTATATGTCTGCCATCTTTCACTAATCGCAAACAATATTGCAAGGTCAGCCAGAGGTTACGGACAACGTAGTATGGATGAGTTGTAAAGTATCTAAAGTGGACTATCTCCACTAATGCAATCTGGGAGCATCTGGATTTCAACAGGAACGTTCACGCCAGCAGGTGGCAGCAGAGCTCAACGAGCGCTGCCAGTGTTGAATGGGACTCGTTTTGGGAAAGAACCAATAATACTCACTGCTAGCAGTCTATCCCCGGGTGTGAGAGAGCTGTCCTTGGCCGCAGGGCTGCCGGGGGTAATCCCAGCCACAAACACACCACTCTCCAGACCTATACCGCTGTCTGCACACACACGCACACACACACGTTAGAGAACAAAAGCACTATGACTTAATTCACAACATGGATGATCTCGCTATTTAACAGCGGACGTTTTGGGAGCTCGGCAGGTACTGCCACAATTGTGGGTTGCACTTAATTTAGATCGAGTTATTTTCATATTTCATCAAAGACTATTTCATCCACACTAACGCAACAACTAATGTACAGAATAATCCAAACATACTATCGAAATTGGGAGTAGCAACAACATTTTCTTGGTTTTCTCTACGCTAAAACCGAAACCAGAACAAAGGTATATAAAAATTGAAACACAATATGGGGTGAAGTAGACCTTTGTGGCCGACCAGGCTGAGCTGCACGGGCGTGATGACGCGCGCACCCAGGGACCGCCTCCGCCGCACCACCATATTAATCACCCCCTCCACCCCTAGCACCGCCTTGATCACTTGCTTCCTGTCCTTATTTGCCAGGTCCACGTCGTTAATCTTCAGCAGCCAATCGTTCACCCTGGGGAGAGCGCGGGGGGCAAAGGTGGGTGTTTTACCAATCAGGTCGAAGGAGAGGATTGATTGTTTGCGGGTGGTGGGAGATGGACCGGCGGGGCTCTTACCTCAGTCTTCCTTCTGCAACACTTCCTTTGTCCACCCTGCTCACAAATATGCCACAGTCTCCTGGTACGTACGCGTCGCTCACCCCCTCGGCGATGTCAAAGCCGAGCGCTTTCAAAGTCCATGTCATCCTAGAATTAAAAAAAAATAACGTTACTTAATGAATGCATTAAAAATGTCCAAAAGCCCGAAAGTGCAGGATTTGACAGCTTTGTAAACACTGCACACAAACACACAAAAGTGCAGTGATTTCCCCCCTTAATGGTAGTCCAAAATCAAATACAGGGTTTGCAGATATCCTGTTGCTTTGGTCAGCAGAATAATTCCTTGTGATAAGGGTCATCGTGCTAGTCGAATGCCAGCCAAAAAGTACTTTCCGTACGCTCAAATTAATTTGAACATCACTATGGAAACAAACGTTATCTGGAAAGAAAACTAACACAACTGCATTGACTGAAGCATGTCATTTTGTTTTTGCCCATCCGTACATCGATTACTGCTTCAAGGGGTTTAGAGGGGTTGTGCGAGTGTACCCTGCAGCAGAACGTACCCGGTCCATCTCAAACTCCACCACCTCCGTCTCCCACTCCATGGAGTCGGTGTCGATGGCCGAGTCGTGCGAGCTGTGGGCCATCAGCTGGCGGAAGCGGGCCTCCTTCTCCAGCTGGTCCTCCACCTTCTCCCTGCAGGGACCACGGCACTCGTTACTGATCGGACGCGTGTCAGGGTCTCCGGGATTATTAAGAACCTCACTCGGTTCGATTGGATATCCGTCCATCACGGCACATCATTTACAATGTGGTCCTTCAACAGACGATCCGACTGGTGGACATCGGGGATTAATCCCCGGGACCTTTCAGCTGGGTGTCGTAGCACCCTGGGACACCACCGTCTCTCTAGAAGCAGAGGAGCCGGTGGGCTGCAGGTCTTACTTGAGCTCCTTGAGTTCGCGCGCGGCGTCGTTCTTCTGCTTCCTGGTGTCGTCCAGGTTCCTCAGGGCGTCGGCCAGGTCGCTGACCGCCCGGTCCCGCTCCCTCCGCAGGTTGTCACAGAGGGTGCTGGACCAGGGGGGGTGCCGCACAACGGGCAGGGGGGTTAGCAATACCAGATACATACCACAGGAGGCCCAGTTTCCTTATGAATAGGAAACATCATGAAGCACAGCAATATGTCTGTATAATAGATCAAACCGATATAATTAAATGAAGAATAGTATTTTCTCTATCAAAAGGTTCCATTTGAATAGCATTTTAATTCAGGAAACTTTAGTATATATATTTGTATAAGTAAAGTGTGATTGGAATAGTCAATGCTAATCAATATATGAACCTGTTTTTGCATTAATCCCAACAAAAAAAAAAGAAAAAATTACAAACCATTAGCGAGAAACTCCCAAAACAACATGGCGGCCCACTGTGCATTTCCCCAGCACTGTGCTGTAATGTACTTTACTGTACTGTACTGCGCTCACCGTATGCTCTCCCTCTCGGCCACCATCTTGTCCCGCTCCTGGAAGGCCCAGTCCCGCCTGCACTTGGCCACCTCTGCCTCCTGCGACGCCTCCTTCAGCTCCTGGGACACGGCCTCATGCTGCTTCCTCAGCACCTCCGTCTCCTTGGTGGCCCGCTCCATGTCCAGGCTGACAGAGTCCTGTTTCTGGGGGGGCCCGGGGAAGGCACAGGGGCAGAGTCAGGGCATGCCAATGCTTTCTTGTTGATGCAGATATATTGAGGTTTTATAAAGAGAGTTGAATTTGCTCCAATCAGGGCTCTCAAATACTTGTTTCGTTCCGGGTTTGTATTTATACTTTGATTTAAAGAGGGGCTGTAGGTTTTGATTTGAGAGCTTTTATTTGAGTGTAATTTACCAGAAATGACAGAGCCATCCGTCAACTATGAGTAGAGTAAGATGCTCTGTGAGAATATCTGTTCTGGTTGACCGTACCTGCCTCTGTACGAGTCAAGTTCAATTTTAGACTGATACTGGCTCCTTCCTGACAGGGGCAGGCGTGTCACGCCATCTCTTCCCTGATTGGTTTCAGGGATTGCAGCTTGCCCGTCACTCACAGGTCTGTGGGGTCACCACTTCTCAAACGGCAAACAAACGCCGAGACGGAGGGAGGGATGGAGCCGAGCGAGATGGACCGATTTCTTTGAGTCGTTAAATATTAAAAACCTTGCCCTGCTCTTTTTCATGCGTGCACTCCTAACACCTCTATAATCCTACCTACAGTAACTTTAACCACAACGCGGCTTCAAGGACAAAATCGTCCATGTCTCATCAAACACACGTGACCGTCTCCTTTGTAGGATGGGGTGAACATTAATTTGGGCTCAGATGAATTAGCTGACGCCGGAAGTGTCCCATCTCACCCCACCATGGCTAACCACTATAATTCAATTTAGAGGAGCTCCACATCAGACTCCGACTTCCCTCGACGGATGGGGCTAGACTGTGGGGTCCAGGAGAGTCATGGTCTGGATTAGGGTTGAGTTGTTGTGAATTAGGTCACATTTCTATTAGTTCTGCATTTGAAGTGGAGCTAAAACGACTTGCCTTGCAATGTAACCCTTTGGTAAGACTCTCGCTTTGCACGGGGCCAAAGTTATTAAAGTAATACTAGTATGACCCCTTACATGGAAAAATGTTACTAGAGTCCTAAGCAGCTGTGTGTGTGTGTGTGTGTGTGTGTGTGTGTGTGTGTGTGTGTGTGTGTGTGTGTGTGTGTGTGTGTGTGTGTGTGTGTGTGTGTGTGTGTGTGTGTGTGTGTGTGTGTGTGTGTGTGTGTGTCTTCACCCACAAATCACTGCTAATTTCCTAATGCCTGAACCGTTCAACATCCATCAGGTAATTGAAGAGCCGCCTATCACAGGACAAACAGTCATCCAAATCCCCCCATAATGCAGCAGGCGGCCTGCCAGACGCCCCCCCCAACCCCCGCCCTCCACGCCACCCAACCATAGATTAACCACTTCCAACGCAGTGACAAACGCCGGGCAGAGCTCCACATCATTACACTCCCACACGCGATCGGATAAAAAGAGGATTAGGGAGGGTCTCTCTCTGTAATAAAATAAACGAGTTCAGATCAAATATTAAATAAAACAAAGCCTGGCTGTCGGACCCCCTCACAGGGAGGGGGCCGGGGATTGGGGCCCCTCACCTGTCGGGCCTGGTAGTACTCGCGCAGCAGCTGGTCGCGCTGCACGATGGCCTCGGTGCGCTCCTTGCGGGCGACGTCCCGCTCCTCCCGGGCCGTCTCCGCCTCCTTGCAGGCCTGGCCCAGCTCCTCGCGGGCCTCCGACTTGTCCTTGGCCTCGTGGCAGCACTTGTCCAGCAGCTCGTTGCGCTCGCACACCGCCCGGTCGCGCTCCGCCAGCAGAGCCCAGCTCCTGCGGCGCCGCGGCGGGGAGTAAGAGCAGAAACACGTCACCCACCATAATAATAATAATAATAATAATAGATTTATATAGCGCCTCATGGTGGACACTGAGTGACGTTTTCTTGGTGAGTCGTTCCAGTTGGCGGCCATGTCTGCTTCGGTTTACGAAGCTCAGATGACAACCAGGGGGGGGGGCAGTGTGTTTGAGGAGGCGAGGTGACACGGTGGTGTTGAGGTCCGCCTGAAAACCTCTCTTTCTCCCCAGGCGTTTGGATCAGAATGAGACGAAAAATGTCGAGCATGCGGCCTTTCAACGGCTGTTCTGTTTTTGCGTCATCTGTCCCTTCATGTTAGGCTGTTAAATTGCCATGTTAGGTTATAGCATAATAGTAATTTACTTACTTAATAATGTACTTTATATGGGGGGAAAAGCCCCCCATAGTGCAAATACTGCGCATTGTTAAACCTGAAGGTGAATAGCAGCATCCATTGCTGTGTGATTGCACATCTTTACGAATTGAGATGCAGAGATCGATGGATGTAATCCTCCATCCTCATTAATCTTTTTTTTAATCTCAAGAGCAAAACCTTTCCTTAATCTCACGAGAGATTTCACATTTATATTAGATATGTATTTCCAATTGTCGAGCAATCTCTCAAGAGACCCAGGGCAAAGCTCAGTAAAACAGAACGCTATGGGACAGCAACAATATAAATAAGCCAGAGATAAGAGCAATCAGTTCTGAGCACTTCATGGAAACATTTTCCCAAAATAAATTCCCGAATGTATAGATGCCATCACACGAATAAAGAAAAAAACTGTTCAACGAACCACGTTGTGTGGGTGGCAGTAGCTCTGGAGG
Source organism: Melanogrammus aeglefinus (assembly GCA_900291075.1). Lineage (NCBI taxonomy): Eukaryota > Metazoa > Chordata > Actinopteri > Gadiformes > Gadidae > Melanogrammus > Melanogrammus aeglefinus. The sequence goes on from OLKM01000062.1 coordinate 658,668, forward strand.
TAGCGCGGGTATGGCTGGTAACCGCATGGTTTCTAGTTCCTCCGAGCGCCAAGTGTCAAGGTGCCCCTGAGCAAGGCACCTCACCCTAAACTGCTCCCGACGGGATGCCAATGCTATCGCCTTGCATGGCTGACGCTTCCGTCGGTGTGTGAATTAGGTGAATGATAAGCAATTTTGTAAAGTGCTTGGGGTGGCCACTGGTTGCAGAAAAAAAAAGCACTGTATAAATGCAGTCCGTTTACGTCATTGCGTCTGATTCCTAACTTCCGGACCGACCCCAGGGTATCTGCAGGTTTCAGCAAGTCAAATTTAAGACTTTTTAAGACCTTTTCAATACCACCTTGAATGAAATGTAAGACCTAAAACACACGTTGGTGGGGGTTGGCAACAGACGCGAGCCAACTTCGGAAACGGACGTCTTCCAGCCAACTGTCCTTGAATTTGCACCTACCCATTGGCGCAGACTAGCTAGCAAGCACGCAGATAATCGTTTATATATGTAGCTAGCAAGAAAGAAGCCTCTCTACATGTCCTCCGTGAAAAGTCCCTCGAGAAAAATAAAAAAATATATAGTCCTGCCCGACAAATTTAAGACCTTGAGTTACAGTATTTAAGACCAGCATATGACATTTGTAACGAATTTAAGACTTTTTAAGACCTTAAATTTAGAAACATGAATTTAAGACTTTTTAAGGCTGCGTGGACACCCTGGACCCCTCCGCGCGTCAACCCGGGGGGCGTGTTCCCGCTCACCTGTCTGAGCGCCTCCAGCTCGTCGCCGGCCACGCGCCTCTCCGACGAGGTGTTCTTCAGCCGGGCCTCGGCCAGCTCCAGGCCGGTCTGCAGCTTGTCCACCTCCTTGATCACCTGGTCCCGCTCGCTCATGATGAGCCGGTACTCGCTGAACACCGAGTCCCGCTCCTCCTTGTACTTGTCGCAGTCCTTGGCCGCCTTCAGCTGCTGGGTCTTGAGGCGCGTGGCCTCCGCCTGCAGCCGCTCCGTCTCCCGCTGAAGCTCCTTGTTCTGGCCTGCCGCGGCGGCCAGCTCCTGCTGCACCGTGTCGTACCTGGAACGGGACGGGGGATGGGGACGGGGACGGGGACGGGGGGGTTAACCTTAAGGAAATGCAGGGGTTTTATTTCAAGCTAGCTTGCTACACACAAAAAATAAAATTTATGATTTTTTTTAAGTTATGCCCCTCCCCCCTCGGTACTCTCTCCAAGCCCCACCCAGCGTCAAAAATTGACTCGCCAATTTACCCCTTTTTTCATGGATTTCATACAAAACAAAATTGCATATTGGTACCTATATCACAGCCAAGATAACCATTTCAGTCTGAATAAACTAGATAGAGACTACCAATTTTCTCGGAAACCTGCACTAGCCAAATCAATTTATTGCATAAACATTATTCCAAAAGGTTTGTGGTTCAATAACCAGAATCTGACTTATATATGCTTTATGGGCACAGATAAGACAGACAACTAAAGCACCGAAAGGGCAACATCTTTCTCAGGGATTGTCAGGTTTCCTCCTCTTTCCCTGTTTAGTTTTTTTAGAACTTTTTCACCAAAGTAGTGAAAAGAACTTTTAATTTTTTTTATTTTGCCTAAGGGGTTCTAATTAACATGCGTTGACTCCAGCAGTGCTAAAGTGACACATAGAGAAACAAATGAAGATGACAAGACTTGATTGTGGAATTGTCCCTTCACCGGGGAGTTGTTAGAAAAGAGAACAGTGGAACAGACATTCTCCTAATCTCATGAGGGCCCGGACCCTGACGCTCCAAAACCAACGGGCAGCTGCCCGGACACAAAGCTTCATCTGTCTCGGATTAGGTGACCAATTCGAATTTGGCGCTAAAGCCGTTGCATTAATATGAAGTGAACTTTTTAGTCTGGGCCCGACTGGTAGTGATTAGAATTTGTTTACGTCTGCCGTTTACTCTGTTGGTCTGTCCGTCTGTCCCTTTGGCTGGCTGCATGTTGACAGTACAGCGGTTGTTTTTCCATCAGAGGGTGAATCTGGGTACGTGCGTGCGTGTGCGTGCTCGTGTTTGGGTCTACAGATTATTGCATGCATTCCAGTGCGTGTGCGTTTGCATGCATGCATGTGTATTGTGCTGGGGCATGTGTGTGTGCATGCAGATGTATTGTGCAATGGATTTATGCATGCATATGAATTGTGCATGAGGTGTGTGTGTGTGTGTGTGTGTGTGTGTGTGTGTGTGTGTGTGGTGTGTGTGTGTGTGTGTGTGTGTGTGTGTGGCCCCACCTCCTCCCGGACGAGGAGTACTGCTGCTGGCGGTGCGCGGCGGCGTCCCTCTGCTGCAGCAGCGCGTCCAGCTGCGCCTGCAGCCGCTGGTTCTCCCCGTCGGCCTGTGCCAGGCGGCCCAGGTCGGCATTGTGGCTCGCCGTCTGCTCGCCGTAGCGCTTGCGCAGCGCCTCGTAGTCGCGCCGCGCCGCCGCCAGCTTCTCCGCCGTGGCGTCGTACAGCTTGCTGAGGACGTCCGACGAGCCCTCGCGCATCACCTGGGGGGAGACGGGAACACACGCGCACACCCCTTCGTTTGATGGCAGTGGAACAAACGCTGTGGCTTGAGGACATCAGACAAGTTTATTGTTAGTCATTTTGATGGGTTTGGTCTAAAAGTGTCTTCATAAAAGTGAGGTTTGGATACGAGATTCAACGTTTCTCTTTTTATAAAATGCAAGAGATTTGAAGTAGAGACAATACAAAATGGAACAATTACATATTTATGAGTATTCCTTTCAAAAAGACGCATTGTTCCTCGGTGGATCCAGACCGCTCCCCGGTTATGGCCTCCTTTAAAAGCAACTGATAAATAAATAACACGCGTTTGTTTACCCAGCTGTCTGTGAAACAGAGTGCTAGTGTAATGGGTGGAACCGCTGTACGTCAGAGTGCCGGGGCATCACGCGGGCTTGCATTTAGACCGAGATAGGGATTTTGTGGCCGGCAAAGTTCAAAACAGGGCAACGCCCTCCCTCTCACTTGGCGCATTGAAGCGGGCGAGTATCTGTGATGTCGGATGAGGCTCTTACCCCAAGGCCGTTTTCACACCACATTCACTCACTTGCGGTGCCGCGTTCAGTAAAACAAATACAAGCCTAAATTGATCAATAAAATGGTAAATGGACTGCATTTATACTGCGCTTTTCAAACCAGTGGCCACTCAAAGCACTTCACAATGTTGCCAAACATTCAGCCATTTTTTGCACACATTCAGACACCAATGGCGGTGTCAACCATGCACGGCGTCGGGAGCAGGAAGGGTTAGGCGTCTTGCTCAGGGACACCGGCATTCAGAGCTAGGAGGAGCCGGGGATTGAACTAGCAAACTTCTGGTTACCAGCCAACACGCTCTACCTACTGAGCCACATAGCGCCTCGAATAAATGCATCCTTAGAACCGGCTGCCGACGTGACCGTGAAGTCCTGCTCTGAGGGTTTGGATATACGTTGAGCAAACTCCTGTGGAATAGGATTAAAAAAGAAATACCCCCTCAACCGGCAAAAAACAACAAAACGACCAATGAGCCCGTGGCACTGGTCAGCGTAGGGGAGCTAATCACGCCATCCCTGGCCTGACTCCCAGCCGGGCTTTTAACACCTTAATCCAACCGGGGTCACTCATTGGATGGTTTCATTCCTTCAGTGGTAGTGGATGAGGTGCATCGATCCCTTATGAAAAGCCCTTTGAGGGCCTTGATGAGAGCTATATAAATGCAGTTATTTACGATCATCATCATTAACCCGCTTAAGGCATATATAGTTCACTATAGGCCTTTTAGATTTGAGATTTAACTTGCAGGGGTATCAGTTTGTTGTGTTTCTGCCATTCGCCGAGTTCTGCTAATAAGTGTTCAATGAACAATGTACACCCTGGAGTCTGGGAGCACTGATGCATACGAAGACAGGGTGCAGTTCCACGATACGGCATACAATCGAAGAGTCCGACCCCCGGAGTACTGCAGGAGTTGGATGGACGGCGATCGAGCTCCGACCCGTGGGAGAGGGGAGGCAGTCTGACCCCGATCCGTCTGCCGGAGAGCCGCCCTCTCGGAAGTAATGACGACGGACCAGGCAAATAATAAATGCCCTTCTGTCTCGAACGTCAGCATCCAGCGGCGGGCTGAGAGCATCTCCAGGGAGAGTGCAGCATACACACACACACACACACACACACACACACACACACACACACACACACACACACACACACACACACACACACACACACACACACACACACACACACACACACACACTTTAGTGGGGCGTGGATGGGCGCAGTCGTCGGCCTGCGTTACCTGCTGGTGCAGCGTCCTCATGTCGGCGGCGTCCCGCAGGTCGCCCTGCCGCAGCCGCCGCAGCTCGTCGCAGGCCTGCGTGCTGTGGCCGTGCTCCCGCAGCAGCTGCATGTTGTCCAGCCGCAGCGCCTCCGTCTCCTCCTTCAGCTGGGCCTGTTCGCTCGCCAGCCGGCCGTGCAGTGTGCTGCGGGGAGGGGGGGAAAGAGTTAGCCAGAGGGGGCTGACGCCCGACTGAAGCAGGGGTAGGTGGGTGGGTGGGGGAGGTGGTGGTTGGGGGGGGTAGAAGCAACGATCCAACACGGGCAGAGCTGAACAGAAAACAGCAATGCATGTTGTACGCACTACCCTGACGAGAAGCTACAGTGGCCACAATGTAGTTATATAATCTACCTTTCACACTGCTAGTTTAACGGAGGCACCGCATCAATGAGCACAAAATGTAAAAAAAAAAAAAAAACATTCATCAGCCATAAAAAAAGCCTTC
>OLKM01000063.1:0-40000 GCA_900291075.1 Melanogrammus aeglefinus
CATGCAGCATTGACTTGCATTTACGCCAGACCGCAACGGTTTCAACAGCTAAGAGCTTCACCCAGGATTTTTGCCCTTTGCTTGTACGCATCTTTGTTTACCCCTTTTGTTACGATGAAGTGGACCAAATTGAATACATGAACTCTTTCTCTGTTGAATGTACCTGCTGGAAGCTGTTGCTGTCGGCAGAAGGCAGAGCACGGCACTGGAGGAAAGAGTCAAATGCACATGTATTTTTTACGGGCCTACATGCATTTCCCCAGTTTATTGGGTGACTGGCAAGGTGGTTGCCATTTTCATTAATCACAATGGATATTTTTGTTGCGGGGCAGAATCTTTGTGAAGCCGCCAACTCTGGACATGGTGTCAAATATGACTTCCTCTTTTTGGGGGGGCACACAAGGCCTCGCCAGTTTTCAATCGGCCTCATTTTTGTCTGTGTCAACAGTGTTTTCAATTGTCTTGTCGTGCCATTTTGTTGTCCTCTATCGTCATTGTCTTCCATTGTGTTGTCTTCCATTTTGTTGTGGTTCTTTATGGTAGCAGCGGACAGCTTCATAACTTTGCCTCGGTCATGCAAGATGTTTGTGCTAGCAATCAATCCACCCGTTGGGCAAATTGTCATGTTTGAAAGGCCTTCTTCACATTTTTAAACTCTGCCTCAAACGTGAGCAGAACTGGCTAGTAATGTTTTTGGCTTTGAAGGCTGTTACCCATAAATCCAGTCATTAGAGGGAAGGTAGTGAGGACAAGTCGAATGAGATGTGGGACGAGCTCGGTAAAAATTGCAAAATTGTCCCTGTCACCATCAATCGGGGCAGCAAGAAGACTGCTCTCCTCACATATGTACTAACACCCACCTTTGACATCGCTTCTGCAGGTTGTAAGTGTGTCATCAGTCCTCTGTGGCACATCGGCCCTCTGTGGGCACATCTTCTGTGAGAGGTTCCATGTTCTGCGATGGCTTTTCTTCAGGTTAGTCTTGCATATTTCGCGAGAAGACCGGTGTTCCCTGCATGCACTCCTTCTGATTCGCTGAGGACACACACATGAAGCCGAATCAATCTGCTCTTTTGCCTGTTCCATTGTGATAGACTGCAAGAAGCTGTGCCATGGCTCTCAGGTTAGAAGCTCCCTTACCCCTGTCCTTTCTTCCTGAGACAGTCCCATCGACTGATTATTTTTTATGCAATGAGCGACATCCACCCTGAAAAGGCAGGCGGTAATGTGGAGTACTCTTTCCGCCATCAGTACCCCGACACGATCAATGTAAGTTTTGAGGTCTGGTTTGAAGCAGTGAAGGTCTTAACAACTTCCTCCAGGAGTGCGAGGGAGAAGTTCGCACACAACTTCTTTGGGACATGCGGCACCTGCTCATGCGCAATTCAGACAACAGTTTTGTAATCGCTTGATGTCATGTACGTTCAGAGAGCATCTTGAACCCTGGAATGTGAACTCCAGGGGCCTTCAAATGTACTAAGACTTTTTGCGTGGATTTCATACTGAAACTTGGCGTACGCCAAAAACCCAGAAACTGTCTTAACGGCACAAATAAATTAGATGTATCAAAGTGTGCCGAAACGGCATGAATCCAAGCAACGTTTCCCTTTTGTACAATCTCGAATCAACGTGGAATTGAGCGCACATGGCCGAGGTGGCCAAACACTCCTCCCTGTCCAGCACTCATTTTAAATAATGCAATTTTATGTAAATAGGCCTCTGGACCTGAGATCACCTCTTAAATCGACCTCACCCTGGCACCATGAACAGAGGCAAAAAACGAATTCACGGGTCCGAGCTCGAGATTTTGCTCCACGAGGTAGAAATGCGGCAAGCATAATGCTATTTGGAAGACAGGGATAAATACCAAAACAAAGTAGAAGTGAGTGGGAGCGTGTTTGCGAGGTCCGTCATGCAGTGGGGTCTCAGCAGCGCACACACTCTGAAATTTAAAAAAAAGGGTCAGAACCTCAAGGTGGAGGTGAAGGCGGATGGGTTTCTGCCCCCCGCTGAAGCGTGACCGCAAAAGGTGGGGGGATCGCAGTGGGGGAACCCTCCCCTTCGATTTGAGAGTGGCCGCTTTGGTCGGTGACTAACAGCTCTCACTGGAGTGGTGGGAGCCATGAAGGGGAACACCCGATCATCCCCAGGTAAATATGCTGAAGTAATAAATGCTGTCATTATACTGGTCATACATTGGCTGCTTACAATACACAATAAGTCACGCGTAATAGATGCCAAGGATATTAAAGACTTTGACTCGTGTTTATTAACTTAAAACTTTTTATTTTTGAATAGACACGCAAGGAGAGGGCACGGACAACCCCTGGCTCCTAGGGCCGGCCGCAGCTTTGCGGCACAGCTCCAGTACATACTGGCGCTGGGGAAACGAAATCGCCTCATGAGCAATCATCATCATTTGCAGCAATGTCCCGCGTTCCGTAAATATACCAAACCAGTCTCACCAAAATGCGTACATATCACACGGTTTGCCATGACGTGCAGTACATACGCCAAATGACCATTCGCGTAGATACGACCAAAACCCAGCATTAAACTACTGTCGGAGGGCGGATGCGTAAACATACCATATCACTTTATACCCATACCGACGTCACCACGATGCATGCATGCATTGAACTTTACTCAGAATTCGGGAATTTCCGGCTTGTCCGTAAGGAAAAGTGCAATAAAATGAGTGCTAAAGTCTGGAAATTCGGAAGAAAAATATACGCATCCGCCCTCACATAGTATAATGCAAGTCTAAATTCGGTATAGGCCCTAGTCACAGCCACAATTGACACCGTTATTTGCGTATCATATGCACTCGAAATGGTCATTTGGCGTATGTACTTGCACGCATGCCAACCGTGCGATCCTGTACGCATTTTGGTGAGACTGGTTTAACGTTCCTTCGGATTTACCATTTGCGAATGTCCTTAACAACGCTAACGCTGCCATTTTTTAAAAACAATTCTCGATTATCCCATGCGTCATGCTTTTTAATTTAGCCACCGATATAATTGCAAGGTGTTAATTGTTCATTAAGTGTGTCTCTGGATGTGCAACACTCTGATGAGTCATGTTTTCACATTTTTTCAGTTTCCCAGCGTCACCTCTAAGTGTCGCCAAAAGGAACAATCGCTGTAGAAACGCTACTGACAGCTTCTGGAGCTGTCGTGTGGACCGCACATTTTTACGGTCATTTCTACGTTTGTACTTATTTCAATGTGAGCGTGTGAAAAGGACGTACGCATCGTTTTTGTGGCGTACTGCAACCTTAGTACATGAGGCCCCAGGTGAGGACAAAACCCCTTGATAAAGGAAGATAGGCTATGTCCTGATGTTCAGTGGGTCGTTTAGTTTTTTCACCACCGTTGCCTGTGGCATCAAACTAACAGTGGGAGCCTGTTATCTTTGACATGGCCTTGTATACATGACCATTTGGAGAGGGGGTCAGTAATGTGACAGAAAAATTTGTCCAAGGCCAATATCATGGATGCTTCCACTGTTAGGCACACTGTGTTTTATCACCTGCAGCGACAAAATGGGGTCTTGGTTACCTAGCTCCTTGCTACTTCTACTTCTTGTTTTGCTTTCTCTTAAGCGTAGCTAGTTTGGCAGGTTGGCTAGCCCCTCCTCTGACAAATGGTTGTCACCATGCATTTGTAGGTGTTATCATCGTAGATCGCCCTTGCGCACTTCTCCTGTACATCAGGGTTCTTACGGGACAGAAACCGATCCCTTGGCTTAGTCTGACGATATTCAGATTTTCAGACTTTATTGTCATTGTGCCAAACAACGAAATTGGGTGTATCTCTCATCAGAGAATATTACAAGATTCTCATCAGAGGTGTCTATCTTTATTTATCTATGTTCCTTTTGGACTATGTAGACAATGAATTAACGTTGCGCATTGCGTCTCAGTGACAGAGTGCTAGAGTGGAGGTAGCACCGTCAGTCTTGATTATCTGCGCGGTGGGATCGAGCTCTCCCAATGACGCGTAATATATGTGATAGCTTTAAAGTCCTAATTCTCATGCATATGGAATACTATTCACTAAAGCTTATGGAAATTATATTTTTTGTGCTTATTCGAACTTGAACCCATATTTTTCAAGGCCGTGCTGCAACCACATCTATGGGGGTAAAATGCATGATGATAGACCGCGAATTTGAACCCCGGTCGCTGGCTGGGTTCGGGTATTATACTAATCCACTATGCAAACGCCGTACCTTTCGGCGGTCGAAAACATGCAATACATTTCTTAAATAGGGTGTATTTAAAGAGAATTCCCTAAATGATAGAATAAGGCAGGATGGACGTTGCTTATGCATTTTTAAATCATCATTCTATTTGGATTAATGGCGAACAATTCTGCATTTGGCATAGTTATTTTACAGACAATATGCAGAATCTTTTCACTTATAGGCCTACTCATATAGACTGCTTGATCTATCGTAAAGGTGAGAAAAATGACGCAAAAAACGCCCTTTCACGTGAACCGCGCACTGACCTAAAGCGGAAACCTGGTTCAAACTAATTGAATCTAAGTGAGCTTCGTGGTACCATTTAACTCTGACTGCGAGTTGCGGCTCTGTCGAGCCGGTTTTCCAAGAAAGCCTGGGTAATGTTCAGCGAGCTTTCGTGGTATAGGGCACTGGAATAACAAACACATGACACATCTTTGATACATGTACGCTATACGACTTTTACTCACCCTCTCAGAAGACAAAACCGGTGTTAGCACAGGGAGGACGTTTGAGTCGAGCCTTCAGATCTTCCGCGGTTGTCTTCTGCAGCAAAACTACGCCGCGTGACCAACTGCGTCACTTTGTTAAAAACCAATAAAAGCAGGAATATTCATGCATCGAGCACGAAACGATCAGAAGAAGTTTTATATATGTATTGTTCACCTTTGGGGCGCCAAGCTTCGGAGTTGAGTGACGCGATTTGTTTAACAAATGTTATTGTTTTAATATTCTCAAAAGGTGGTATGAGCACAAATGTTCATTTGTAGTGCACAAACGTGTCCAAACAAAGCACAAAGGATTAAGACCGATTTGGACGATTCGGACATTATTGGGTGTGCTGAGTGAAAAAATGAAACCTTAATAACTTAAATTTGAAGAGCCCAAATGTTCATTTGTCGTGCACAAACGTGCACAAACGAACGTGCACAAACGAATATGGACCAATTGTTGAACCAATTTCTGACATTATTGGGGTGCTGAGTGAAAAAATTGACACCTTAATAACTTAAAAAATTAAAAGAGCACAAATGTTTATGTGCCGTGCACCAAAACGTGCACAAACGATGCACAAATGATTGAGGCACATTTGAAACGATTCGGACAATATTGGGGTGCTGAGTGACGTCTATTATTTACAAAAATGTAATGTTTGTTATATCTAAAACGGTATGAGCACAAATGTTCATTTGTCATGCACAAACGTGCACAAACGATGCACAAACGAATGAGAACCATATTTGAACCATTCTGACATTATTGGGGGTGCTGAGTGAAAAAAATGAAACCTTAATAACTTAAAATTAAAAGAGCACAAATTGTTTATTTGTCGTGCACAAACGTGCACAAACGATGCACAATGATTGAGACACATTTGAACGATTCAGACAATATTGGGGTGCTGAGTGACGTCATATGTTTACAATGTAATGTTTGATATCTCAAAAACGGAATGAGCACAAATTTTCATTTGTCGTGCACAAACGTGCACAAACGAAGCACAAACGATTTGAAATAGTTTTACATGTTTTTTTTACACATGGGGTGCCAACTTCACGCAGGTCTTATGTAGTGGAAGCATATCAGTTAAATATTTTGGGCCTAAACCATCAAGGGATTTATAGGTTAGCAACATGTTTTTAAAATCAATTCTCTGACCTACAGGAAGCCAATGTAACAATTTAAGAATGTGTTCACATTTTTGGAATTCTTTGTTAGAACTCTAGCAGCAGCATTCTGAACAAGCTGAAGCTTCCTCAGAGTTTGTTTTGGGAGACCTGTAAGGAGACCATTGCAGTAATCAAGCTTACTAGTGATAAAGGCATACGTTTTTGTCTTCGGTGGACATGAGCCCTCTAAGTCTTGCTACATTTTTAAGGTGGTAATATGCAGATTTTTAACTGATTGAGATGTGACTGTCGAAATGTAAATCTGAATCCATGATAACCCTCGATTTCTGGCTTTGATTGAGGTTTTCCAGGGGACAGAGAGTGAAGGTGTTGGGTTTACATTTAAGCCCTTTCCGTTTTAGAACCAAATTACAATTATCTCTGTTTTGTCCTTACTTAATTGAAGGAAATTTTGGCACATCCATTCTTTCACTTGCTCAATGCACTGGCACAGCAGATCTATTGGCCGATAGTCATTCGGTGATAGCGATACATAGATTTGCGTGTCATCAGCATAGCAATGATGGTCAATATTGTTATTTTGCATGATTTGCCCTAGTGGGAGCATGTAGATGTTGAATAAAGAGGGTCTCTAAGATCGAACCTTGTGTGGGACTCCACATGTCACGTTGGTTGATTCTGATACAAAGTCGCCAATGGAAACAAAGTAGTTCATATTTGGTAGGTAGGACCTGAACCAATTTAAGACTGTGCCTGAACGCCCCAGCCAGTTTTCTAACCTGTACAGAAGTATTGTATGGTCTACAGTGTCGAATGCAGCACTGAGGTCAAGCAGCATTAGTATTGATGTTTTGCCAGTCTGTGTTAAAACGGATGTCGTTTACAACTTTAATAAGGGCGGTCTCAGTGCTGTGCAGGGGTCGAAATCCTGATTGGAAGGTGTCATAGCAACCAGTTGATGCCAGGAAGTGATTAAGTTGCTGGAGGATAACTTTCTCAATGATTTTACTTATGAAGGGTAGATTTGATATTGGTCTGTAGTTGTTAATAATAGAGGCATCTAGGCTCCGTTTTTTTAAAAGGGGTTTAATAACTGCAGTTTTCAAAGCTTTCGGGAAATTGCCTGACTGGAGAGAGTTGTTAACTATCTGCAATATGTCTATTGCTTAGGGCAGTCGAAAACATTCTATAGAGAGGTTGGTAGGTAAAGTATCAAGGCAACAGGTGGCTGGCTTTAGTTGTGTCACAGTTTCCACAAGAGTTTGAGAGTAACATTAAAGCATGCCATCCTTGCCACGCTACTTTTTGCCTGAACCAGGGTGGTAGTCCAAACATTATTGTTTGAAGTGGAGATATTGATGGCGCGTCTGATGCCTTCAATTTTATCAGTATAAAAAGCTGCAAACTCATTGCATTTCTGCGTGGAATGGAGATCAGGTGGAATTTGTGTTGGGGGGTTGGTCAGTCTGTCAACAGTTGCAAATAAGGTTTTTGCATTATTAGTATTGGTTTTAATGATATTGGAGAAAAATGTTTCTCTAGCACTTTTTAAGTCAAAATTGTAGGCACGGAGGCTCTCTTTATAGGGTGGACATGAAGTTTTGTTGTCAACGCTCCTGCATTCTTTTTTCTGTGCTGTTACAGAAGCAGCTTTTCTCCAGGGTGCTTTTTGCTTTCCAGAAATCGTTTTAACCTTATAAGGTGCAATGACATCTATGACTTTCAAAAATGTCAAATTAAAGTTTTCTACAAGATCATCAGCAGAACATGGGTTTAGAGGTGGTAGCAAGGAGATGGCCTTTTTAAAAAGTACATTAGAATCTTCATTGATGTACCTTTTTTTTGACAGTATTTGATTTTGTCTGTATGTCAGGAACAAAAGATATGTTAAAGAAAACACAAAAGTGGTCTGACAAGGAAGGATCAGTCACAGAGGGATCAGAAACATTGAGGCCCTTTGTGATAACCAGGTCTAGAGTGTGCCCCTTACAATAAGTAGCCTCTTTCACTTGTTGAGACAGTTCAAATGTGTCCAAAATGGTAAAGTTTTTTTGCACACTTTTCATTCAAATCATCAGTATGAAAATTGAAGTCAACCAGTTTATAACTATACAGTCAAATTTTGTGGAGATGCTAGACAATAATTCTGTGAAGTCATCGAAAAAAATTGCAGAGTATGTGGGTGGCCTGTAAATAATTAATAGGGAACTCTAGGGGAGCATTTCAATACAGCACTAAGGTATTCGAATGATGGAAAATCACCAAATAACATGTTTCCCTTGAAACACATTTTTAAATACAGCAGCCAGCAACCCCTCCATCTCTTTTTCCAGATCTACATGGATCAAAAAAGTTATAGTTGGGAGGAGCTGTCTCTATCAGAACGGTTATTTTGTTCCAGCCATGTTTCAGTTAAAAACATAAAATCCAGTTTAGAACTGGTAATAAAATCATTAACTAAAAATGATTTGTTATTAAGAGACCTAACATTAAGTAGAGCCATCCTGAGGGTGTTGTTGATAGGCTTTAAGGTTGTTTTTGGTTTGGAGGCAATCGATATGAGATTTGTGAGGTTAGCAGTCCCCGGTGTCTGAGTTTCCCTTTGTTTACTCTTAGTGGTTACAGCGTGAATGCAAAAGTTGCCCTGTTTTGACGTAGGCAACCTTGTGTTCAGCAGATTACGTGAAACTTCCTTTATACTGTGTCTACGGCTGAACACTTTTTTGTCTCAAACATCAGTACGGGGGGGGGGGGGGCTGGGGGGGGCTGGGGGGGCTGGGGCGCCATCCTCTTGGGTGTTATCAGCCTGTGGCCATAACGTGGCGATGCTATCATTGACACAGACGCAAGTTTGATGCGAACATGTTCCAGTTTCATGAATTCAGCTGGAAAATCACAAAGGGAGGAGACAGTGGAGCTGGAGTTGTTGTTGTGGCTATGGGAGAGATGAGGCTGGAGGTCCTCGTCGATGGGGGGTGCAGAGGAGGGGGATGGCCGTTCCTCGCCAAGCCAGCATCAGCGATGGCGTCGGGCGGGCTGTTGTCTCTCCTCAAGGTCCGTGGGCTGTCTGCTATCTGTGTGTCAGATAGTAGCAGAGTAGATGTGTGGGGGAGGCTGTTGTCTCGCTTCTTCTCAACCTGTGCTCTGACTGTGGCCTGTGCGTCAGGCCATGGAGATTTGTGGGAGAGCGAGCAGAGAAGAGAGATTGTCCCTTAACAGTTTTGGAGCCTAACCTGTTTTGGGTGTAGGCCATCTGCTCTGAAAAGATATTTGCGCCCCCAGAATAAATTGAAATTGTCAATAAGGACCCTTCCTCTTTCATTGCAGACTCTTGAAAGCCATGTATTCAGTGCAAGTAGACGACTGAATCTGTTTTTTACCCTGTCAACTGCTGGTAGGTGTCCACTGATGAATGAGCGTCACATGAGTGTATTTTGTTCAGTGTATCCAATAGATCAGTGTAATCCCTCTTCAGAAGTTCTGATTGTTTGCTTCGAATATCATTAAGCCCTGCATGCACAATAATCTGTGAGATTTTGGGGTTTTCCAATATGATTGTGGCTAGTTTCTGGTTGATATCACTAACCATTCCTTATAGGAAGATGCATGTTTTGATTTTCTTATATATTATGTTATATCCTTGATGGTTGAGTCTCCTATAATCAGAGTGTCTAGTTCATCTGTTTTCTGTCAGATGGGCCCTTGTTGGCTTGAGGTGGCGGTGGCAGACGCATGCGCAGCCCGCCTCCGTGGCGACTGGTTCTTGTTCTATCTCTGTCCGTACCGTCCGTCCGGACAAATTTCGGGGCTCAGGGGTGCACAGGTGGCCAACGCATGCGCAGCTCGCCTCTCTGGCAACGGGTTCATAGTCGGTCTCTGTCCGCAGTTTGTCCGGACGCATCTCTTGCTCAGGGGTGCATGGATGGCAGGCGCCATCCTTCCTCTCTCTCTGCTGCTGCCAGAGAGAGAGGAATGTGAAACCAGATTTCATCACATGAAACACTAAGATTTACATTTTTAGAAGACCCTGCAGTTGAGCAAGATTGCAAGACAATACACGGAACGGAATGTGAAACCAGATTACATCACATGAAACACCAAGATTTATATTTTAGAAGACCCTGCAGAATAGCAGGGTGGCAAGAAAAACGTAACATGTGGATTTTCCATCACAACTGTCAGTTAAGTTCCTTGTAAGGTGTGGCAAGGGATGGTGATAATTGCTTCCAAATATGTTTTGCTTTTTTGGAATGTACCTGTACTTTCCGCCTACGATTGTTCTTGCTAGGTTAATTACTTCAGGATTCCTGATGGACAGGTTGGTTTCTTTTGGTAAGTAGATAACAATGGAACATTCAGAGTTCACCTGGCAACTGCATAGCCTCCCCCATAAATAAAAATAAAGTAAAAAAAATAAACCAAGTGTCAATAAAATGAAATAAAGTGCTCAATAAAGTGTCTATCTTTTTCTCTTTTTTATCTTTTTATCATACACCTCATCAACATGTCTCTATTGTAAGTAAATTCTGGCAATTAAAAATAGTAGGCTACTTAGCATCGCATCACATCTCATCCTATGTATGGGGGGATGCTAGGTTACCTAGCAATTGTAAGTGCTAGGTATTCACTTATCGTTACTTAACTTGGGAATGGGTTACTAGGTTACCTAGCTATGTTTGGCACTTGTTTCTATGAACATCTTTACTGTACAGACAGCGATATATTGTTGTTTCTCTTTTTTCTCAGCCTAGCAAAAAACTAACACTTCTGCTAAAAGTAGGGTAAAACTGCATAAAGCAAGGGTTGTGGTCAGATCAGGTCAAAAGGTTTAGGTCGTATGTAATTTCCTGACCTCTTTTCTTGGACCTCCACGAAAGACGCAATGAGCTCAAGGGTAGATGAAGGACATTCTTCAGGACTTAGGAAAAGAAAACCACAGTGCTAAGAGAATCGGTCTGCACTTACGGCTACATCATTATGCGACAGTGGAAGTTATGGACGTGGGGACCTGCCATGATGAAACTACAACGTTCCAAAGATGGACTAGTCTACTGCGCAAGGACATAAGTTTGTTTTTAGAAGTGGTGGGGACAATAACCATAAGCTTGAGAGTGGTTTGAAAGTGCTGGGTACTAGGGTTGCCGCGGTATACAGTATTACCGGCAACACCAAATTATTATTTATTTTTTCCAGTAATAAAAAAAAATCAGTAAAAATGAATAATGTAATTATAATTAAGAAAATAAAAATGTGTAAAATAGGCCATAGTTCTGCCCTGTGCGGAAGAGACTTGGCGCGCTTCCTTCCGTAACCATAGTAACGCGGTAAACCAACCCCGCAAAGCCCAATCACTACGAGAGCTCCCCGCGCTACGGCCATCCGGAGGCGCACAGAGCTTTTGACCGTGATATTACCTATACAATTATATTATACTATTATATATAGAACGTTGTAAGACGCTGTCACCGAGAATTGGCGCGGAGAGTTGTGTGAGAGGAGAGTTGACGGAGAAGATGGCGGTTGACCTAGTTTCAAAGTGTATACCGTTTATACTCGGTAATACCGGTGTTGACACGAGTGTATTACTCGGTGTGAAAATGTCCACACCGCGACAACCCTACTGGGTACCCTTATGTAAGCTCCTTTTCATTCAGTCCTGCCGCGATCCGGAACCGTTGAAAACGGCGAATCCAGTTGGGCCAATTACCGAAGTCCGAGAAGTCAAAGTTATCCGATGGGCTTATTGAGAACAGGCACTCCATTTTCCCGTTTGCAGGCTCGCACGACGCTGTCTCTCACCGTCTCGCTGGCTCTCCGCTCTGCTAGTTTCTAACTGCTAGCTGAGCCTCTCCGACGGCATTTACACTGAGCAGAAGTCGGTTTTTATTTTCCAAACCATCTTTCAGGAACTCCGACGTCGCTTGTGACGGGATTCAGCACTTCTGACACCTAACAGGATCTATGATATACTGTGCAGGTTTAATAGACGGAGACACTCGCGTTGCCGGTGTAGCCTTGGGTACTTTATTACATGCTTGTTTACATTCCAGGTGTTCACCCCTAAACCTTCCCCAACCTCTTTACAGGTTCCTACTAGAGCATGACACGGGAGTGGATTTTCACTCCCGTCCCGTCCCACTCCCAGAGAAAAAATCCCATCCCGTCCCAATCCCGGGCCAGAGTAAAAAAATAAATCCCATCCCGTCCCACTCCTGTAGAATGACTCCAAATCCCATCCCGCTCCCACCCAAAATTACTCCCACTCCCATCCCACTCCCGTTTTTATTTTATTTATTATTTATTTATTTATTTATTAGCCTATTTTTATTTTTATTTGACGAGTAGGCCTACTGCGCAGGATTTACAGGAAGCATACACAGTATTGGCCCCGTCCACTCAACTCTCGTGAATCCATTTAATATTTGCGACTTCCCAATAAGTTCACGGAGCCTCACCGACGGATCATTATTCCTCACTTTTGTTTGTAAGTCCCGCTTCCCGACTTCATCGCTTCCACCTCCCTCCATTGTTGTTGTTGTTCTGTCTCCCGCACACGTAACGTCCGGTGGTGGCCGGCTCGGCCGGAAGTCAAAAGCACTGTGGGATATGTAGTTCTTTTGACTCGCTGACGCAAGTCAAAATAGGTTTCGCTCACTGAAAGATGACTACAAAAATGGACGCGTCTGTCCTTTTGGTTGTTTAACACGGCTGAAAACCATCATATATTAATGGCGTTCCCGGTGATTTTCAAGATGTTTAGATGCAAAACCAAAGTTCATAAAGAAAAATGTAACATGTGGATTTTCCATCACAACTGTCAGTTAAGTTCCTTGTAAGGTGTGGCAAGGGATGGTGATAATTGCTTCCAAATATGTTTTTGTTTTTTGGAACGTAGGGCCTACCTGTACTTTCCGCCTATGATTGTTCTTGCTAGGTTAATTACTTCAGGATTCCTGATGGACAGGTTGGTTTCTTTTTGTAAGTAGATTACTATGGAACATTCAGAGTTCACCTGGCAACTGCATAGTCTCCCCCATAAATAAAAATAAAGTAAAAAAAAAAATTAAGTGTCAATAAAATGAAATAAAGGGCCCAATAAAGTGTAAATCTATGTCGCCTGGACATTAGGCAAAAAGAAGAGGCTGTTTACAGATGCTGACCGTCAAAGAGTGTATGCTTGCATTGATCAAGGAGGTGGTTACAGATGAGAAAACCCGAAACGGCGTGATTGATTCAATCAAGAAAATTGCCATCTCTGACGAGTCAACATCAAGGAGAGTAGAGACCCTTGCATCGGGTGTTTTTGAAATTCTTTTGGACAAACTCAAAAAAGCGAAGGTGATGTTACTAGCTGTGGATGAATCAACCGACAGCAGTGATGTAGCACAGCTGTGCCTCTGTTAGATTTTTTGATGGCGAGTGCTTTTGTGAGGGTCTACTTGGATTAATTCCAATGGATGGACACATGCCAGGTGAGATACTTTTTTGAAAAAGTAATTTCATTCTTCAGAGAGAACCAGTTGGGGTTTGAGCGTATCAATATGCTGGTTACAGACGGTGCGCCGGCAATGTCGGGCAGGACACGGGGACTGTGCTAGGTTGGCAGATGTGGCGCCATAGCAGAGATCGCTGCATTGTCTTATCCACCAAAGCCTCCTGTGTGCAAAACTAAGTGGTGAGTTAAAAAAGACCATGGACTGTCATGGCAATTATTAACTTTTCATTTTGCAAACTTAAGGAAGAGATCCTGATGTTTCTCCGTAATTCAAAGCAGAAAAAAGCTAACACTTTAACACACTTATGGAAAATGCTGAGTTTCACGCAGCCGTTTGCTTTTTGAGCGACGTCTTTCACCACCTGAACCTACTCAATACGGAGCTGCAGGGCAGAGATAAAACAGTCGCGCAACTTGTGGAGAGACTCAAGGCTTTTCAAAAAAGGCTGGCACTTTTTTCTGCTGATCTTTGTTCTGGAAAAATGCTTCTTTCCCCAGCATTGTTCACTGCAGGTCTATAAACCACTGAGGCAATGACAGGATTGATAAATGCATTGAAAACCAACTTTGCAACAAAGTTTGAAAATTTCAGTATCCCCACTATAGTGATAAGATTTGTGAACGACCCCTTCTGTGTGGACGTTGTGGGGGAGTTTGCAGTGAAAGCAAAGGAGTCATTAAACGAGGCGTGTTTACAACTGGAACTCATTGACATTCAGTCATCAGCTGACCTGCGACAGTCATTACAGCTGGCAGGTTCGGAAAAGTTCTGGACTCGTGAAGTCAGCCACCAGAAATTCCCTAATTCAAGGCGTCTTGCACTTTTTGTCCTCACTATGTTTGGATCAACTTACACGTGCGAATCCGCATTCTCACACATGAATGCCATTAAAACTAGTAATCGTGCATTCCCTTACTGACGAGCACCTGCACCACTGTATGCATATTGCCATGACGTCATATACTCCCGATTTCACTGCTCTTGCTAAATCAAACAAATGCCATTTCTCTCATTAGATGGCACATTTGACCAAGAGGGTCACTGCAAGCCAGTTAACACTAACAGTCAGTCTATGTTTATTAAATAAGGATTGTTTTTGAAAAGACTGTTGCACTTAAAGTAATCTATTACTATGTATTTTGATAAGCTGTGGCACTCTTGAGTAAACCTAGGCCTACCTGTATTTTGATAAGCTGTTGCACTCTTGAATTAACCTATATGTCATTTGATAAGCTGTTGCAGAGTTAACCTATTGTCTTTTCCTGAACTGATAAGATTGTTAAACACTAACAGGCAGCCTATGACGTTAATGAAAAAGGGATTGTTTTTGATAAGCTGTTGGTCTCTATTTGATAAAATAAAGAAAATATATGCACTCCTCTGTCGTTGTAGTGTTTTACAGTATCTGTAGCCATTGATGTGATGCTCATCAATTTTAGGCATTTTTTTCTGGCCCCTCATTCTGGATCATTTCCACCAACCGGCCCCCATTCAATAGCCCTGCCCTAGGATAATCACACAGGTCATGCGAGAACATATTTATGTCAGGATAGGCCTACCAGGCTCCAAGTCTAACGTCACATACTGTATCTCAATCAGACAAAACAACTATGACCACGATGGCATAGCAATCGCACCATAGGAGCACCAACCAGAATCAGATCACAATCGCTTAGGACTGTGGGTATTCGTGTTTTAAATAGTGGTGGCGGGGACATGTCCCCCCCGTCCCCCGTAATCTACGCCTATGCTACTGCACCATACTAGAAGGTGTGTTATAACTGATGATGCTCTTGTCGATGCCGATGACCCAACAACACTTAGTATGTGCTATTTAATTTTATATGAGGCTTTCAGCCTACCATAAAATTGGATAGATAGATTAATTAAAAAACCATAGGTTAGCCCTGCCCGCCTCCAAGTATACTATTGTTCAAAAACGCCACATGATACTTTGCACCAACAAAAATTTAAACAGTCAACAAACAATGCTGAAATAATGAATAATAAAATAAAATAATAATAATGAAAAACAATATAAATACTCCCAAAATCATATTTTTACAAATGGTTTTCATTATCTAGCAATTTATTGACAATTCAACTATTCATGAAATAGGCAAATATATGACGAAGACAGTGTTGGGGTAGTTACTCAGAAAAAGTAATTAGTTACTTATTACTAGTTACTTCTGTAAATTGTAATGAGATTGCTTTACTAGTTGCCGCATTTGAAATGTAACTTCACTACTTATTACTTTACTTTCCTGTTTCTTAATTTACTGTGGATACAAGGACAAACATCATAGCTCTATCATCACTTTGTGTATATTGTATAAATCTATATATAAAACATATGAAAGAACAATATCCCTGTCGACACAAAGAAATGCCTTACTGTAAACAGGATAAAGTAGGCTATGGTGAGGTCAATCACTAGCAACACACAAGTTTCAAAACACAGGCTTTGGGAAACATGAGAACAATAATGAAGTGGTCAATGAAAAATATGATATAAATACTTTATTCCATTCAATTAAAACAGAAATGCACTTAAGCGGCGATGACACATGCTGTTACTTTATGTAGTCCAAAGGCTAAATTAACTTGATCTATTTCGCAAGCTATGACATCGTAAGTGTCTTCCTCTCACCCTCTTGCAGGCAAGAACAGCCTTCTCAAGAAGCTGTCATTGGGAATGACGGTGCGCTGGATCGACAGCATTAATATAAAACTTTAGAAAAAAGTTAGTAGGGATTAGGGTTGCCGCGGTATACGGTATTACCGGTGTTACCGGTGTTGAGGCCAAAACCGATTACTCGGTGTTGCACACCGGCAACATCGAGTTTATTTTTTATTGTTTTCAGTAATAAAAAAAATATTCTGTAAAAATTAATTATATAATTATAATTAAGAAAATTAAAATGTGTAGAATAGGCCACAGTTCTGCTCTGTGCGGAAGAGAATTGGCGCGCCGAGAATTGGCGCAATTCCTTACAAGATCGATAACCATAGCAACGCCGGTAAACAAAACCCGCTAAACCCAATCCCTACGAGAGCTCCCGGCGCTACGGCCATCCGGAGCTTTTGGCCGTGATATTACTATCCACAGAGCCTGAGGAGAATAATTGTTTTAGTACGGGAACATCATCAAAACAAGCCAAAACTAGATTTCATAGGTTTATTTTTTAATGTTCAAAGCGTGACAATGGTCACGCTCACTCCATGACGTTGCCGCAGGCTATTTACAAATTCGAGCAATGCATCTTGGGGCGAACTCGTGCTTGACACAGCAGTTTGAACTTACTGCTCTTTTAGAGCTGAAAAACGAGCATAGAAAGTATAATTTATTAACGCCAAAGTCAAGTAAACAAGATTTACAGATGGATTGGAGGTTTTTCTATGATTTCCGAGTCTGTCACTGTAGCAAAACGAGAGTTTGCGCCCGCCATTTTGCGACAATCATTATCCCGAGTTTCGTAGGTGGATAATGAAGATTATCCTGAGATAGCGAACCAATCAGATTGCGCCATCTATGGAGGTTTCTGTGTAGTACTAATATTATATATAGAACATTATAAGACGCTGTCACCGAGAATTGGCGCGCTGCCAGACGCTGTCACCGAGTGTGAGAGGAGAGTTGATGGAGAAGATGGTGGTTGACCTAGTTTCAAAGTTTATACCGTTTGTACTCGGTAATACAGGGGTTGACACGAGTGTATTACTCGGTGTGAAAATGTCCACACCGCGGCAGTAGGGTCCAATTTTTTGTTGTTGGCGGCACATGACCCAGGGAGGACTCTGAAAATTATTTTCAGCTTTGATTCCATGTTGGTATAACACTTGTTCAGGTTATGGGAAAATGTTCCCCTGTCAGATGTTGGCTTGCGAATCGCAGGTATTTTATTTATTTTTCTCAATCTGGGCGATTCAATAGTCGACAGGGGAACCATGTCTTCTACAATGAACCCTGCAACCAGCCTGTCTTTCTGTGCCAACTGCTTCTGCGCTCCAACACTTGAACACTCCTTCGCACAAGCAGCTACATCACTCAAATCGATCAACGTGCAGGGGCAAGCAGGTGCTGCAGACACACAGGCGGCATGCATGCACGCACCACAACAGATCAGAACTTTACACGCAGGCAAAGGGTAACAAAGGAAAGCGCGTTGCTATAGTCTAGTAAAGTAGTATAGTTACCGATATTTCAAATGTAATCCGTTTCTTTACTTCGTTACCCAAAAAAGTAACATTGTTACTGTAACGTGTTACAAAGTAACACGTTACCCCAAACACTGCTCAAAGGGCTAACATGGTGGTCCAGGCTTTTTTAAGTCTGTCCAGAAAGTCACCAGCTGTTCAGAAGAGTCGAGAATGTACGTGATGATCTTAGAGAAGGTACAGCGATTGTATATATCGAGGTAATCTCTAAACTGGTTTGGATCTGGTGGCTCAGTGGGTCTGAGTCCTAACTTTTTCATACACATTCCAATGTAGGCATCTTCTATACTGAAGGGTTCAATGCTTTTGGACACCTCCACAAACCTGCTTGTCAGATCAATGGAGAAGAGGTAGCCCATGCCAAGGGTGTAGGTTGGATAATGAGGGTCAGGGTACATCTCCATAGGTACATACCATTGTGAGGACTGATTGCGAATGACGGGCCTATCCCACATCAGACTTCCTGTCAGGTATAACTCCTTGGGGATGCCTGGTGACTTTAACATGCTCACCAGATTCTCCACATTAATGAAGATATCTGAGTCAATCTTCATGGCATAGGACACCTTTGGGCATCGTGTGGCCAGCCAGTCCATAATCACCATGGTCTTTACAGTCAGATTGATGTAACTGTCTATGAAGTCGCTCTGGATCAGGTCGTGGTACTGAAGGTTCTCCATGCTGACGTGCGCCTGCTGCTCAGTGATGTTTCCTCCACTGGGGAGACCCAGGAGGAAGACAGTCTGGATCAGCTCCCCCTGGACAAGGGTCTCGGTGCCCCACGTTTTCCGAATAGCATCCCGAGCATTCCTGTTCCCGGGGGCCACGGAAACCACCAGAACCAGGAAAGGAGTGTTGGACCTACACACTTCTGTGTCATCCAGGATGAAATGGTAGTTCCTTGGAAAAGCTAGGTGGTGCTGAATTAAGTATTTTCTTGGATCCACCGAATAAAGGGGTGGCTTATGAATTTGGTTGGAGCCATCTAAATATTCGCTGTACTTCAGATCTTTCGATAACATCTTTGGCAATTTGATGTTGTTTCCAGTAAGCAGGTAGATGAGTGAAGTCTTTATCAGACAGAGTAGGAGGAGCGTCTTGAATGTTCTCTTCAAATTAGGCCTCCTATGATGGGTTTGCATCTCCAACACATACATGCATCTGGAAAGATAAAGTATGAGTTCAATGCCTGATAGATAATAAAACGTATAACTACTAATCTCTCTAGGCAACATTTAGGCCTACGTGAAGAATGATAAACAAAAAAGATTGTTTAATTGTTAATATTAGTACACTCTTTTGCAGTAGACAGTCTTTTGCAGTAGACTCAAATTATATATTATAACACATAATATAATATATATATTATAACACAAATTTATTGCAAGTCAAGTGTTAGGTAACAGGTAAGCTATACTAACCTTTCCAACTCCTTTCCCGAGAAATAACCCTCCATCTCCAGGTCAACTGTCTCAACTGCACCAAACTTGCTCTTCCAACAGCAGAAGTTATGCTGTACAGCCTACATCACGTGTTTAACCTGAAAAGCAGGTAATATCTGAGTGATATTGTTTGGAGTTGGCTCTACAAAAAGTAAGGAAATTTGTGTTTGGACGATTATTTCTCTGTGGTAACAATGCTTTTTGGCAATAAATATAATACCGTTGAAAAGCCTGTTTAGTTCAACATGCATTTGTGGGATGAGCACCAGGGCTGAGTATGTGGGTTGCGCCCATGAAAAATTTGTCAAATCTTTTCTGCCATTGCCCAACAGGTTATTTTGCTGTTGCTATTGACACTTGTTTTGAGCTTGTTGTACCCCAGATGCTGCCAATCAGGTGCCTGATTGGCACCTGATTGGGCAACTTCAAGCTGGTGGGCGTCCCAAGAAGACCACACCCCAAGAAGACCATTTCATCACCCTGTCAGCAATTATGTGCCGTAGGCTGTCTTCTACAGATTTGCAGTCAAGGTTTGCAGGACGATATGGCCGATGGCTCTCTGCCCAGACAATTCGGAACAGACTACAAGCAGCCAATCTCTGGTCTCATAGGGCCGCCAGGAGTGCTGCCATGACTGCCCTTCACCGTCAGCCCTGTTTGCGCTGGTGTCGGCAACACGTGCACTGGAACCTGAACATGTGGAGTAACGTTATGTTCAGTGATGAGTCCAGATTCTGCCTACGGCGGTAGGGTCAAAGTGTGGAGAAGACGCGGAGAACGCTATGCTGATTGCTGCACCGATAGAATAACATCTTTTGGTGGAGGCAGTGTGATGGCATGGGGTGGCATCTCCCTCACTGGAAAAACGAGGCTTGTCATCATTGGAGGCAATCTCAATGCAGAGAGATATAGAGATGAGATTCTTCAACCAGTGGCAATCCCACATCTTCACAGTCTGGGACCGAACTCTATCCTCCAAGATGACACACTCGCCCCCAAAGGGCGGGGTTTATCAGAGACTACCTCCAGAATGTGGGATTGGAGAGGATGGAATGGCCTACTAGCAGTCCTGACCTCAACCCCCATTGAAAACTTGTGGGATCAGCTTAGGCGTGCTGTTTGTGCCAGAGTGACCAACACAACCATGTTGGCTGACTTACGACAAATGCTGGTTGAAGAATGGGATGCCATCCCACATCAGTGTGTGACCAGGCTGATGACCAGCATGAGGAGGAGGTACCAAGCTGTTGTGGCTGTGTATGGTTCTTCCACACGCTACTGAGGCTCCTGTTTGTGAAATGAATAAATTGTTTAATTGCCAATATGTCTTGTTTCTTCAAACTTCAATCATCCGATTCACCAAACGAGTCCAAACGACACCAAACGAGTCAAAGCTGTTTGGCATTGGCAGAAAAGATGTGGCAAATTTTTCATGGGCGCAACCCACATTCTCAGCTCTACTGCTCATCCCACAAGTGCATGTTCCTTACAAATGGGGCACCATTTGAAATGGAACTATACAGGCTTTCCAACGGCATAAGATTTATTGCCAAAAAGCATTGTTACCACAGAGAAAAAATAATAACCAACCAAACACAAATTTCCTTACTTTTTGTGCTAAGTTTATATAACATCAATGAAAATTTGGTTCATTAGTTCATTATCTAACTTGATTTAAGCTATGTCCTCAGGTTTGCTATGGGTTTTGAAGATCTGCTGATGATCATGTATGTCCTTACCTCAGGCGGTAGGTTGTTAAACCAGTTTACTGGAGCGACGGGGAGATGTTACAGCAAGAGGAGACATTAAATTCCGACCTTCAAGGGGAATTTCGACATTCTTCTCCGTTGTTACCCTAACAACTGAAAAGAGACCGGTAGGCCTGGGGCAACTGTCTTAACGGTGGCGCCCCTTCCGTACGGAAATACTTCTATTAGATCACAGCAGTTGATCTAATAGTAGGCGGGGTAAATACGATGACAGAGTGCCGAGGAGCACCGTAAAGGCATTTTCAACGACAGCAAAGATGGCTCCCGCTGATGTAGAAAGGATTGTTCATTCCTCTATTAAGACAATATTAAAAGAATTGGAGAGCTATGCTTATGGCAACTCCTAGTCACTTAGTTGATGGCACACAATCACATCTCTTTTAAACCGACACCATGTTGTCAGTATAAAAAGGTGTCCAGAGGCCTTTTGGGTCGTTGGTGACGACCTTTGGAAATCCAAAATTAACACAGAGGTTCCAGACTAATAGTAGTTTGCAATAGGTCGGGCGATACCAGGCTAGCTTCCAGGGGCTACTAGTTTGCCGCATGCCTGTGGCGTTCGCTGCGCGGCCTCACCAGACCTCTGCTCCACTAGCAAGAGTCAAGGAAAGGGCTGTGGCTTTTGGCTGTCCGTCGCCGCAGCTTGTGGCCGAGTGCGTCTTGGGAGGCCCGTCTGTGCCCCTTCCTCGGCCGGAGAGAAACCGCATTGGGCTACAGCTGGCTTCTTCACGGCACCTAGGTGGCTTTGCTGGTTACTCTGACAACCAGGAAATAGGTAGATGTTGTGAAACCAGTTTATTGAAGTGTTGGCTTGAAGTTACAGCCAGAGCAGTAAACGTAAATGTGTTTGTGGTGATGGCTTGTTTACAATTGACCCTTCGCTAAGCCCCGCCCCCCTTAGTTACTGTTGCTATGTCTGTCAAGCTTTCGCTCCGAGCAAAGGAAATAGGCGTTTTCAATGATACCATCAACACAATTTCCAAAGGAAATCACCTCACATTTTTGGAAAAACGGTTCTGATATATCAGAGAGAAGCCGACAGAAGGGTCTGCAGTATGCGTTTGAGGGATATATCCACAATATCGTCTGCTGGCGGACGATATACACCGGTTGTATTTGTTTACAGTGCGCCAGGATATTGTTCCCATAAAGTGGGATTGATTTATACCCTGGAGCTCATAAACAGACAGCAAGAAACCCCAACGAAGTCCTGCACAAGTGTGCCACAACAATGGCATAAACCGAGGAGTAATAAAATAAAAGCTGTGCCCATATCATCCGTAGTAGTCGCAAAAGCCAGACGTGACCGCAAACGGAGACCTATTGATTGCCACTACACAGGGAGCAGGTAAACTTACATGTATTAAGGATATTATTTAGGTTTGATTGATTGTGAGTCTCTTTTTGTTACTATGATAATACAGATGATGGCGCTCTTATAACAAAAGTTTCTTTTATTTATCTTTCCGTGATTCAGCTGTTGATGTGGTCTTCCACACTGCTTTATCCACGTGTTGCACCTCTCTTCTTGGGTCTTGGGCTTGGGGAAGGGGAAAAATTGGACACCACCTTCGACACTTTGAGAGTATCGGGTGTCGGATTTACAGGTCCCGTATGCGCACCGCTTCGGCATATTAGCATCTGCTGAAAGCTTGACAGACCTCTCGGTTGCTACACAAGGTTGCTAACGTAGGATTGGTCAGTGGCTGTTTAGGGGAGGGGCTTAGCGAAGGGTCAATTGTACCTTGATATGTGCCTTGAACACACCACAGGTGCGCAGCCTCACCAAGTCCAGGAAAGCGGTGAGGTAGTGTAAAGAACAAGAGAGCAGAGCACGAAGGGAAGAGGTTGTGATCGATGAATTAGGTTGAACACATGACTTTAATCAAGACTGTTTCTGGGCTATTTGGGTTGTTTTTGGGCTATTTAGGTTTAAAAAACACAACTACTTGGTTATGTTAGGGTTAGACAGATATACGGAACCTCTCTCGTTTGCATCGTTTGGTGGGACCGGATTGGGCCTTTTGTCGTTTTCAAAGTCTTGTCGATTGTCTTGCCTACTGCTCTTTCAATCAACAATTATACAGTTATACTTAGTATAATATAGTATATTACAGTGTGTAACACTTTGTAATGTTTGTCTGATTAGTCTTAATCCACAAAGGACAAAAAAACTTGTGGATCCAAACTCGCTAGTCTTCATTGCATCTCTAATCAAATCAAAACATGGGTTTGTCTGTTTTTGCAAGTATTGGAAGATTAACTTTGAGTGTCTAGTGTCTTACTGTAATTCAATCAAATTTATATGGATGTTAAAAACAGTGTCTTGTGTGTGTACAACTCTTAACTATGCTTGCATTTGTGATAATTTAGCATGCCTGTGTATTAATTACTTTGTTAAAATAGAAGCTATGCATATATTATGTATGAATATTAGCCACTTAGTATGTTTTTGTGTTTGTTAGTGTGCATGTATGTGTGCGGTTATGTAGGGTGCAAGCATAGTGTATGAACATTTGAGTTATTGAGTTGCTGCAGTTAATAATTAAATAAAAAGCTTGCAAAAGGTGCAATGAACAGGTGTCACGTTATTTGCATTGGAAAGTAATAAATGATGACACTTGAAAAGCAATGGTCTAAGAAAAGATTATTTCCCATGTGTTTATTGACATACTTGAAGTCATTGTCGTCATCATGGACGTCGAACAAAACTGTTATTTAAAGGAGGAGATGCATTGGCAATGATGTATGAATCACACTTGTCATTGGTTAGAAAGAAGGAGCTTAAAAATGTTTGACCTTTACATGTACAGTATATACCTTAGTACCTCATACGCTGATGGCAGTGTTTAACACAAGGCACTAAAAACACTTGGAATACTGATTAGTTTAAATATGTCGATGTGCAAACAATAAGATATGATAAATCCTTTCGTACTGGCCAGATGTGGCCATTGTCTGAAATGTATTACATTATAATATATTACAAAAGACACTACATTAGATGTTTGTGTTTTTCTAATATACCTTTTTTTGGCAGGGCTTTTGAAAGCACTGTGTAGCTTTCGATTGTGCGTCTAAATATAGTCTGGCAGAGTATGTACAGCATTCATGCCAATGCGTATGCACAATCCCCCATCACACAGGGCTGAAGCAGCCATGAGGCTTGGCGACCTCTGAAAGAAAAATAAAAAGTTGTGCAGATCTGGTGCAGATCTTTGTCGACAGGACAGAATTAACTGTGATGTGCTTCTGAGTTTTCTTTCGGAACTGTTGGTCCCCACCGATCCCTGATCAGAGATCAAGAAGATTGATGATGATGTGGTGATGGTGATTAAGGGAGACATTCAGCACGGCATCCACTAAAGTTCGTAGGTCTGCGCCTTGAATTATTGAACTTCAACATTTGATTCATAACATTAAAATAGGTCTGCATGAATGTACCAAAGTCATTTCCATAGTTTGCTTGATTGTTATTATTATAATTATTATTATTATTACTATCATAACTATATATATTATGTTCCAACCAACCCTTTGACTCATTCCATTATAACTGAGCCCACTGTCTGTAGTGGTTTCACTTGCTTGCAAGTAAAATTAAACCTATAATGCAATGAAAGAGGGCTCCCTTCATTAGGGTCGATGCTAGATTCTAATACAATCTAGGTTCTACAAAGTAACATTTCTGGCATGGTGAACAAAGATAATCCACTGCTGTCATAGGCTGGAGGCTGTCGTGATTTGCATGTTGGTGGTTCTTCTGACTTTCAATGGAATGTTGTTGTAAAAAGTCACTCCACTACTAACCTCAATACATGCAAATACACACACACACACACAAAAGCACAGACTCTCACACACACACACGTACACACACACACATCCCTAGCTGCCAACAACCGGCCTCAGGAGGAAGGCAGAGGGAGGAACCATGAGCCAGGGGAGGGTGTCTCCCACTCGGCCCCCCATCCCCACCGATAGGTTGAACACCCTAGCCTCCCGCCTTCCCTGCTCCTTCCCCTCCCCCTCCTCACCTGCTCCCTCCCTGGCTACCAGCGGGGGGTGCAGTCCCAGCAGGGAAGCAGCCGAGAGTCCCACGGTGCTCCGCAGGGAATCGCTCAGGCTCAGCCCCCCTCCTCCTGCCGTCCCCAGGGACATGAGCTGGGCGTCAGGCGACCGCCCGAAGGCGCCCGCATGGCAGAGGGCCGACAGCGGCAGCGTGGCGCCGAGCCCCCCCAGAAGGGCGGCCGCAGCCGCGGGCATGATAACGTGGGTCCGGCCGACGAACGGCGCGTCCCCGCCGTCCGGTCGGGGCCCCCGGTTGGCCTGCCACGCGGAACCTCGGCCCCCCGCTGCTTCGCCCGCCACCGGCCCCGCCCGACCGACCGCCAGGCGCAGCTCCTGGGCCACGAAGTGTCCGTGGGCCTTGATGTGCTTGCGCAGGGAGCTGGGGTCGGTGTAGCGCTTGTGGCAGCCGCTCATCTTGCAGCGGTAGGGCTTGTCCACGTAGTGGGTGCGCGTGTGCTTGAAGCGGTCGCTGGAGTTTGAGTAGCGCTTGCTGCAGCCCTCGTAGGGGCAGATGTAGGGCTTCTCTCCTAGGAAGCACATCGGGTAGAGGAAAAAACACGCGTTCAAAACGTGAATACAAAGAACAATGAATACAATAAACAGTGAACGAGTAGATGAGTACAAACAACGAACCTCAAGGGGGTCTGATTCATCGAGTTATGTCATATACCCCAGCACTGTGACAACCTGTATAGAAACACTGGCTTCTCTTGAAGCTCATGGAGCGTTTCCACCGGTGGGTGCGGTTTGGCTAGGTATGAATAGGCTCGGAACGGTTCGCGTTTCAACTGCAAAATGTGGGGTGGTCAAGACGCGATTAGCCGTACCTATCTCAGTACTCCTCCGTTGGGGTACCGGTCTGAAAGGGTGCAAACAAGTTCAAGCTACACAAACTGTCCATTGATTGGTCGACAGAATCGTCACTTCCGTGCAACAATAACAAACAAACACAGTACCCGCAAGGTATTTCCGGCGAAAGCTTCGTTTCATTGGAGAAAATTGTTGCGCAAAGGTTTGCCTTCCTTCTTGGACGTCCGACTTTGTTTCTCTTTGTTTAATGTGTCGCGTTCTTCTTTTTCATTGGATTTACTAGCAGGCTATACTGTGTCGGGCTGCTTTGAGATCACAACGCTTACGTAGCTGCCGCGGCTATCGCCATTTGGCTTAAACCTCGCCCAACCGTAAGGGTACTGTCGGCGGTGGAAACATGAGCCGTAACTGAGCTGCGCCTCACCGCACCTACACCACCGGACCTAATCGTACTGGGCCTTACCGCACCGCCCTTGGAAACGTGCCATTAGCAGTACTTCCTTGGATGGGAGACCAGTTGTTGCTGGTAGAGGGAGGGCCAGTAGGGGGCGCTCATCCTTCTGGCCTATGTAATATCTCCAACGCCCCAGGACAGAGACGGGTACTCCTGTCCTGTCGAAGAACTTTCTTCCGATTCTCTGTCGTAACTCACAATCCCATGACACTCATCCTAAGACCAGGTGTGCTGCACCCCGGTGTCCTAGCTCTGTAGCACTCTCCTCAAGAGTAGGGGCGCTAACTTCTCCAAAGTAGTGGTGTTAATCTCTGTAATTCGGCCAAATTCACAGTCCTGGTTCTTGTACCCCCCCCCCCCGTTCTCTGCTTGGATAGTTTCATCACTCTGCCCCTCTCCAGTGTGTGGTGAGCGTACCGGGGCACACAGGCAGCAGGGCATCACCCAAGTGGGTGCTTCACACTGGCAGTGGGTGGGGTGTACTTCCTACCCTACATACTCACTACATAAAGCGCTTTGGGTACCTAGAAAGGCCGCTATATAAATACAATCAATCATTTATATTTTTCACTTTTTTATTAATTTCACAAATATTTGTCGATTCCTCCGTGCTTCTTGCGGCTGTCTGAGCATTATGTGACACTCCCAGGTAGCCACTTATGGCGCTTTTCCACTACACTTTTCCAGCACGGCTCGCCTCGACTCGCCTCGCCTCGGCTCGCCTCGACTCGGCCACGTTGCTTTTCCATTACAAAAAGTACCTACTCAACGTGGGCGGGGTCGTCATAGCACGGCGGTGCGAAACTGCGTGACACAAGGGATGTTCTATGCGCGACACAAACACAACCAATGGAGGACATGGAGGCAGTGGTGTACTTGCTGCTCGTTCTGTGGCTTTTTGTCACAAACAAAGCAAAAGAAGATAGTCAGAAAAGGCTGCAGGCGGCGAGACAAAACACAACAGAAAAGTACAGGAGAGTTTTGGAAGCCGTACAGTACAGCAGTATGAAGCCGAAGATGAGACGAGTGACGACACTCTCTGACATCAGCGGCCAGCAGTGTGTCGACGTCACATTTTAGTACCGGCTTGACTCGCTTGGAACCTCACCAGAGCAGGTACTAAAATAGTACCTGGTACCAGGTACTTTCCCTAGTGGAAACGCAAAAAGAACCGAGGCGAGTCGAGGCGAGTCGAGGCGAGTCGTGCTGGAAAGGTGTAGTGGAAAAGCGCCATTAGTATGTGTTTGTGTTTGTTAATGTGCATGTATGTGTGAGGTTATGTAGGGTGCAGCGTCATCCACACTGAGATAACCATCCTTGTGTCTACATATTTACACAGAAGGGGACGCCTAGGCGGGTCTTCCATTCGACCCACGCAGACCAATGCCGTGTTGACTGACCTGTGTGTGACCGGGTGTGTATTTTCAGATTCTCGAGGCGCGAGAAGCTCTTGTGGCAGGTTGGACAGTGGTGCGGCTTCTCGTTGGTGTGAGTCCGGATGTGAATCAGCATTTTGTACCTTTTATCCGCAAGGAGCCCACACACACACACACACACACACACAACACACACACACACACACACACACACACACACACACACACACACACACACACACACACACACACACACACACACACACACACACACACACAGGCACACACACACACACACACACACAGGCACAAATATAGAAACACACACACACAGACACACACAAACACCGACAAACACACACACGCACACACACATACATAAAGACACACACACACACACACATACACATTGATTACTTTTATTTTCTTATCTTCTAAGAGGATATTTTTTGCACGGTACTCATATTTACAACCTGAAACTAGCATATTTAAAGATGAGCCATATGAAGAGACCCAAATGGCCCCCACAGCTACAGGTTGGTACAGTAAGAACCAAGTGGAAATAACCTCCTCACCTGGCGTTGAAGCCTCTGCCGTTGCGAGCACAGCCCTCCCACTGACAGCAGTACCCAGAATCCTTTTCAGGCTTCACGTGGTGGTCGTTGATGTGGTCCACCAGCTCCTGAAGCGTGTCAAAGAGTAGGTGGCACTGTAGGAGAGAGAGAGAGAGAGAGAGAGAGAGAGAGAGAGAGAGAGAGAGAGAGAGAGAGAGAGAGAGAGAGAGAGAGAGAGAGAGAGAGAGAGAGAGAGAGAGAGAGAGAGAGAGAGAGAGAGAGAGAGAGAGAGAGAGAGAGAGAGCACTGAAATGAGATTCAAGAAACATTCACATAACAGTGTAGCAAGCATGTAAACGCAGTGCCACTAGTTTCTAACTAAGGAAGCTTAATTACAATGAGCTAAGGAGAAGGGCTGGGATTTAATAAGTGTGAACTTCTTCCCACTCCTTTTCGAACATGTTATTCCAATCCGCAAGTGTTTGTCATTTATGCATCTAATTATGCTCTCCATTTTGTGTAACATCATGATTTCCTCTTAAATGTTTCAAATAAAAATGTCAATCAATCTATCAATCAATCAATAACTAGATTAAAACCACGAGAAGGAACACATATATCTATAAACTCCCCCACACAGTGTTTGCCATCATTAATTAAACATGTTTAATGTGTGTATGCGTCAAGGAAAGCAACGCTTATGCACGTCTTACTTTCATCCAGCGGCAGGCCAATTGGTCGTCCAACGTTGAGCGCTCGGGGCTCTCCCTGGTCCGACCGATGAACACGGAGGAGGGGAAGTTATAACCTTGGCTTTTTATTGGCAGGTAAAAGGGATAGCCATCAGGGGACCCCCTGCCCTCGATGTAGTGCTGAGTGGATGGCTCCTGGGGAGGGGACGGGAGGGGGGAGGAAAACGCGGATATGATACCACGATGGGTCAATCCCTCTCTCTCGGTTCCAGCTCAATGTTTCTACCTTGGGGTTTCTGTTTCTGATACAGTAAGCCCTTTGAGACAGTAACCGTAATTAATTGCTATACAAAAAAGCTAGACTCTTAATACTAGTTCATTACACAGCTTTGTTTAATACTGATGGCTTAATTATGGCCTTTTACGGTCTGTAATTCATAGCAGCTGCACCCTGCTATTCAGGAATAACCGACCGTACCAACTGTTGGAACTCACACATCCTTCAATTGGGGAATCCTTTAATTGTCGGCACTAAGTATACCAAACGCACAACTGTGAATGATGGGTATACATTAACCAGCCGCTTGAGTCAACAAATCAAGTGCTTAAAGCGGTAGCCCTCATTAAATTGACACAATTTAACATAGCAAATCAGTGGGTTCAGCTACTCTGCTTCTGTTTCATTTGTTCATATTCTGCGTCATACGTTCATATCTTGTGTTGTGCGTCACTCCTTCTTTATAAGCATCCACCCAAACATAAGAAAGGAAGTGTTTTTTTTTATAGTTATTGATTTAGTTAAGGTCATGCCAGCTGTAAACTGCATCCAAGTCGGTCAATGTGCTAAACACACATGGGTTGGTTGCTTGTCTTGCTCTCTATGACGTTAATTAAAGTTTGATCTCAGTAATATAGTGTTTATCCTTGCCCTTCCTCCTGTAACGGTTCCAAGCAGTGGCAATAAACCCTTCTGCTATGCTGCAGTTGTCCTGAAGGGACTGTATGCCTCCTGCACAGAGCTGACACGTTGTTACCCTGTTTCATAGGGGTTATTAGATACCAGCAATGATGTTCAACCAGTTGTAACCGAACTGCAGAGAAATGTCACTGGGTAGGTATGCATGTAAAAACTAATGAATGAAACCTTCACGAGGCAGTGAACAAGAGATGGGAGGAGGAGGAAGAAGTGCAGAAGGAGGAGGAGGAAGAGGAGGAGGAGGAGGAAGGAGGAGAAGGAGGAGGAGAGGAGAAGGAGGAGGAGGAGAAGGAGGAGGAGGAAGAGGAGAAGGAGGAGGAGGAAGAGGAGAAGGAGGAGGAGGAAGAGGAGGAGGAGGAGGAACAAGAGGAGAAGGAGGAAGAGGATAAGAAGGAGGAAAAAGAGGAGGAACTAAAACACTTTATTATTTCCAGGCAGGAAATCAAGGTGTAACTGCAGAAATTGCCCGACAGGATTGATAAGAGATTTTGAAGGACTCACCCGGGAGAAGGGGCAGGGCAGAGGGCTACTGCTGCTGAGAGGGGAACCCCGTGGGGAGGTGGGGGAGGGGGGGCAGGGAGAGAAGCAGGAGGGGGAGGGGGAGGTGTGGTGGCGGCTGGAGGGGGACAGGCTGAGATCCATGACTGGGGGGGTGCAGCAGGACCTGGGTCGCTCTTGTGACGGGCAGCGAGAGTCTAGGGGGGGGGGGGGGGGGAGAACCAATGAGTTACAGGAAGCTGGATTATAAAAGGGCATTGTGGTACAGACGGTAGATGATGATGGCTATGCTACGTCTAGTCATAGTCACAGCAGGTCTCTTCCAGGAACTTGCCTGGCCTGTGGCCAAGACATTCTACGTGCTAACTTTTGTACACAGGTTGCGGGGGAAGAGCTCTAACCCGTTTACCTTTGGGTGGGTAACATTAGGGAAAGTTACGTTTTAATTCAGTATTTATTTTGCTTGTTTCGCTCATAAACAGTTTTTTTTATGAACCATTGTGGATAAAAAAAAGTCACCCACACAATGTACTCTCATATAAATATAGCCACGAGGTCTGGCCAGACCAGAAGTTATATATCCAGTTTAAGATTAAAAAACTTTGTCAAACCAGTTTATATTTAATCCTGTTATTTAACATCGAGCCACTAAGGGGCGCTAATGTATTACAAAAGCGATGAGTCTCCGCGTGCAGCGTAAACGTCAATACTAACCATAAAGTTACAAAATGCTTTATCAACAAAAATCCTCTTAATTAAAAAGTTGTTTTTTTTAAGTTTTAACTTACAGATAATCACAAACACAGCAAACGTACTATTAAAGTGACACAATGCAAACTTAAACAAACATGTTTGATTGGTTAAAAAAAAAAAATATATATGATATAGTAAAACAGGGAAGGACGAGACGGCGTCATCCAACCGGGGATAAAACAATATGTCCTGCTGAGGTGTACGGTGTCCCGGTGGACACACAGCAGGTCCGGGCTTCACCTGGGGAGGAGGGCGGAGACGGGAAGGCGGTGCGTAAGAGACGCTGGCGTGCCGCGCTGAGCGGGGCACAGATCGAGGCCGAGCAGGTCCTCTTGCCCGCCCTCAGGGGTCCGTCGGTCCGGCCTGAAGGCAGCTTCAGGTCCAGGGGCTCGTCTAAGGACAGCATGGCTCCCCGGGGTCTCTCGCCCGACTAGGGAGACAGACAGGAGGTGTGCAGGGGGGGGGTGACAGGGTGAACCGGAGAAGGGAACAACGCATTTTCGCTCGGCTTGCCGCACGAAACTTTGAATGCTTCTTATTACCCGTATATATGTTATTTTTATCGATGACATTGTATTTTCAAGATAAAAAACAATGTCTTCAGCGCTTTCGTTGATGTGCGTGAAATGTGCAACAGGGTGTCTAGATGGTTTGAAATGTGTCTCCCCTGTGTCCTCGCACCTGCAATGTACTACAAGGTTGGAGGTGAGAATACTTCTGTGTTGACACTGCATGATCCTTCCACAGAAGACCCAACTCACATGACCTCGGTCTGATGGACAGCTGGAGGATATTTGAATGTGCATTATTCAGTTGCTTGCATGGAGCAAAATGCCTTTAATAGTCTCCTCCCTCAGCTTGGTGAAGGCCTTGTTGAAAGAGATCACTTACATGTTTCCCAAACCAAGAATTTTATTGTAGCATCACTTTTCAAGGAGTGAAAAGTTCCCCCAAGATGGTGTGGTGGAATGTATGAATCTAGAAGCACAAACTGAGCAAAGACCCCCGTCTTTCTAACCCTGTGAGATCTCCGTCTCATACGCTTGCAAAGGCGTTTTGGAAACAATGCCTCAGAAATCCTGAGGCAGACATTTTTTTACTTTTGTGCACGAGGTCTGGCAGAGAGGCCTTGCCCTGCTTCAAACCCTGGCACTTCGTTTATGGATAATGAGCGGTTACAAAGGACCAATGGGGTATGCCCTGCCTTGCTCAAGGGCACATCAAATTACGCTTCTTTTTGGGACACAAAGCCCCAGAGGTGCCTCCAGTTGCCCGTCTGAGAATGTGACTTGCGCCACTCGTATTCCCGAACCCCCGTTAACCTTCTTAAGCCAGAAACACCACAAAACTCAATCACCATAATCACTTGTTGGATCTTTGACATAACACAAAGCAGAGGCTGCGCCACAATGAAGTCAGTGTTTAAGTCCCTCTGCTGGAGCACCTCGCAGTCACACTGGTTTCACATTCCATGGCAACCTCACATCACATCTCACACGCACACACTGCCAGTCGGCCTATTGTGGAGGCACGCACACCCAGGGCCCATATGTATCGAGGATTGCATGCATGCATGCAAGAAAAACATGCACACAACTTCTCGGCCACACGTGAGGCCCTGCCCCTCCCTCAATGACCTCCCTGTGGGCAGGCTGCCCAGAGCCTCTTATGGATCCCCTACTGCCTAACAAAAACACACACTTACTTTATGTGCCCACGCGCACACACACACGGCATGCGTGTGCGTAGACACACACACACACTCACGCAGCGTACTTTATAAACACACACTTGCTAGTACTATATGTGCACACGCACACACTCACACACACACGCACACACACACAACACATACTCTATGAACACGGGCACCTTACAACACACACATACACACTCTCATACAATGTCGCTGATATTCTTTTGCACATAATTAAAGCATATCCCGCTTTAGCAAAAAGTAACGTATACACAAGCATGCTTAATGTACACACAGATGCATACTAACATTTGCACATATTAAACACTTTCTCAAATTCCTTAAGATTTTGTTCAATTACAGTAAGACACTGGACATTCCTAGTTCCCAGTAATCTACATACATAATGGCCCCTATTACCTCAGTGGAATGCACATATTCCGCACACAAACACATGCATATTCAAACACACACATGCACACACACACACACACGCACACACACACACACACACACACACACACACACACACACACACACACACACACACACACACACACACACACACACACACACACACACACACACACACACACACACACACACACACACACACACACACACACACACACACACACACACACACACACACACACTGTAGATGAAAAGTTATTTCCTCCCCAGACAGGAAGCCTTCGTTTCCACGGCACCCCAAAGAGGCCTCTTGCCCTTCTCTCTGCCATACTTTCTTCAACTTCATCCATCCCTCATTTTTCTGCATCTCACTCCTCCTGGACCTCTCCACTCGTACTTGTTACCTTCACCGTCAATCCCCTCCTGCACTACTTTACAACTCTTGTCTCCATGGGAGAAGCCTCAGTAACAATAATGTCTAACGTGGAATACGTACACGTCACAATCAAACCTAAACCTGTGTCATATATACACATCACAACCTTTTTAACCTTTATACCATATACACATTAAAATCTAACCTTGATAACATATACACATCACAATCAAACCTTACTAACCCTTATGACATACACATCATAAACAAACCTAACTTACCCGTTTACCATGTACACAAAACAATGAAAGCATTGCAGTACATTGGATGAAAGCCATGCCCTCTCCTGACTCATTCTCGTCCCATTTCATTAATACAGGATTTGGATTACAATGAAAACATCCAAATTGCAACATTTGCATGTAAGGTACATTTGCATAGAAGACCTCGAAAAAGACTTATGTGTAATGATATAGGGCAAAGAAATGACCTTGGGTTGATCACGATGTTGGGCAAACAAGCATTGATCCTGTGCCATGCGAGATGGGATTTTAAGAAGCAAAAAGTCAAAGTGTTTGGTCCTCCTTACTGGGAGGGGTTTTCAAGTGCCTGTTATGCATCCCATTTCCTTAAATGGTCGTACGCAAAGCCACCGCGACAACCCGCGGTGACAGCATTCTTGTTGTGGGCCAGCAGTCATTATGGAGACGGAGGAGAGACTAACGCTGTCATTTTCAACCTGAGGAACCTTCAGTACCCTCTCCTACCCCTGGTGGTACGGGAGGGGACTGCAGGTGGTACAAGGGATTTTATTCTTGAAAAAGACACATTAACAATAATAGAAAGAATTATATAGATCACATCAAAATAAATATAAATCTTGAGGTAGTAGGGTTTGTTATTATTTAAAAAAAATAGTGTCACAAGCCCTTCCATCATGTTTTCCATCGTAAGGTTTTCCATTGATGTTTTGTGTCAATTTGTGATTGCTAAATAAACACACTGGGAGAATAAGCAGCGTTGCAGACTTTTCTTTTCAACCGTCTCCCACTGGCCATTGCCTTCTTGAAGTGAAACGTGTGCATGAAGGGGGCGTTGGCACTCTTTGCTCAGCCACTGCGTGCGAGTGTTTATCCATTTTTTTTTTTCACCATTTGCATATGAGACGGTCTGAGAAAGGTCTTGAAGACAATTAAGTGGTCCCCATAGACTCCTAGAGTCAACGGTGGGGAACCGCTGGCCTAACGCGCCCTACCGTCTGATGAATAAACCAGGGGAAATTTCAAAGTTCCTATGCGACCATAATGAAAATACAGAAGGGAGAGGGAGGAGATTATTAGGTCTAGTTTTTTGGTTTCGTTTTTTTTCTTGCTCAAAGGGATGTAGGGGAAGAAAAAAAAGGAAAAATGTGTGTGGGTGTGTGTGTGGGGGGGGTGGGGTGGTGGTGTTGGGGGTGGGGGGGGCTCATACCTAGCTAGCGACCCGTGGACCGCGGCCAGAATACACAGGCTCAAAGGCACTCTGGGGAGACGTGGAGGGAGAGAATGGACTAAATACTGTTGTCAGGCCCCGAAACCACATACCAGCCAAAGTATGTTTCTCATTGGGAAATATTGGAGCAGTCATCGTAGTGGAAAGAGAGGGAGAGGGGAAAGAGGCCGAACTGGCTGGAGATTGGGGGGAAGGAATGAAGCCCAGTCAAACAAAGGGGGGGGGGGGGAACGAGAGAGAGAAAGTGTGGGATACAGGCACGTAAGGGGGTGGATGTGTGGGTGGGTGGGTGGGTGGGTGGTGGATAAGTTGAAGTGACGCCGCCTCTAACTTTCTGTTGATGGATATAATGCTTCTTGAAATGTGAACGATACGTGAATGGTATGAGTCAGCCGTGAGCCTGATGACAACAAGCTACGAAAAAGGAGCTTTCAATAGGTTGGACGGTTGCTGTTGTGCAGAAGTTGCCTGCGTATTTTAGGTGTGTGTTGATGTTTTTCTACAACGTTTCTGTTAAATGAACACAGACAGACGGACACAGCGCCACCACCTCTCATTGTGCTCTCTCTCTCTCTCTCTCTCTCTCTCTCTCTCTCTCTCTCTCTCTCTCTCTCTCTCTCTCTCTCTCTCTCTCTCTCTCTCTCTCTCTCCCTCTCTCCCTCTCTCCCTCTCTCCCTCCCTCATCATCTTCCTTGGGCAGTGGTTCAGTGATGCAATTCTGCAGTCCATGTCTGCAATAGCCACCATCGCTAGCTATAGCAGCGACACCCGCGTCCTGGGCTCTACGTGGGGGGAGTGGGGGGGGGGGGCGTGTAGGTGGATGGGCCGCGCCTCTGCCAGAACTCTCCTGGTTCTGGGCTTCTCGAACCTAAAGC
This sequence comes from Melanogrammus aeglefinus, assembly GCA_900291075.1. Classification (NCBI taxonomy): domain Eukaryota; kingdom Metazoa; phylum Chordata; class Actinopteri; order Gadiformes; family Gadidae; genus Melanogrammus; species Melanogrammus aeglefinus. Next base: position 35,847 of record OLKM01000063.1, read on the forward strand.
CTTTTATCCTCTGTGTGGGCATGGATGTATTGTTGGTGACACCCCATCTGAACTGCCATATTCCAATGTGTTCAAACAGGAAAAAAAAAGTCTGCAAGTGGTTCTGTAGCTGCATGTAGTCTGAAGCTAGAATTTATGGTTAATAGTAATTTCAGTATTTTCCGTCATGCTTTATAACAGCAGGCTTCGACTTGGTGCCCACGGTGCCAACACCTGGAACACTTCCCTCGTTGAATTTAGTACAAGCGGATTCGAAGGCGCCCTGTTTAAAGTGTTATTAGTCAGTACACGCAATTTCACAATCTCTCTTCCCTCCTTGTTGTTTTCTCATTCTGCTGCTTGATTTAATCATTATCTTCAAGCCTTTCTCTTTCTCTCTATGTATGAGTCTCTCTCTCTCTCTCTCTCTCTCTCTCTCTCTCTCTCTCTCTCTCTCTCTCTCTCTCTCTCTCTCTCTCTCTCTCTCTCTCTCTCTCTCTCTCTCTCTCTCTCTCTCTCTCTCTCTCTCTCTCTCTCTCTCTGTCCTTGCCTTAGGCATGATGTGTCCCTCTTTTCTCTCCCTCAATCCCTTTTATATCTCTCTTTCTGAAGAATGGGGCTCATCCTTTTGTCCAATATGAACACACAGAGAAAGAGTGAGGAAACGTGTAAAAACACTGTGCGTGTGTGCGTGTGTGTGTGTGTGTGTTTGTGTGTATGTGTGTGTGTGTGTGTGTGTGGGGGGGGGGGGGGTGGGGTGGGCATGGGTGATGGAGATAGATCCCTGACAAAATGCAATAGCTCCATTCAATGCAATGCCTACCTACTGCGTAAGTACCAAGTAGCATTCCATAATGCGTGTGTGTGTGCGTATGTGTCTGTGTGTGCGTGTCTATGTGGGTGTGTTTGGGAGTGCGTGTGTGTGTTTGCGTTTTTTGTTTTCGTGAGTGTCTATGTTGGTGTGTTTGCATGTGCCTGTGTGTGTGTATGTGTGTGTGTTTGTGTGTCTATGTGGGTTTGTTTGCGTGTGCCTGTGAGTGTGTCTGTGTGTGTGTGTATGTGTGTGTGTTTGCTAGTGCCTTTGTGTGTGTGTGTGTGTGTGTATGTCTATGTGGGTGTGTGTGTGTGCGTTTGTTTATATTATGGGGGTTTCTTTGAACAGTTATTGTCAGGAATTCATTTTCCTGGACACGACCCGACCCACTGCCGTCTGGATCCCAGAAATCTCCCTCTCTCTCTCTCTCTCTCTCTCTCTCTCTCTCTCTCTCTCTCTCTCTCTCTCTTCTCCTCTCTCTCTCTCTCTCTCTCTCTCTCTCTCTCTCTCTCTCTCTCTCTCTCTCTCTCTCTCCCTTTCTCTCCCCTTTACTCAAACACACAAACACATGCGCCTCACATTCCTATGTGCAGAACAGATTCACCCCGTTTGTTTCCACTGCAGTAGTGTGTGTGTGTGTGTGTGTGTGTGTGTGTGTGTGTGTGTGTGTGTGTGTGTGTGTGTGTGTGTGTTGTGTGTGGTGTGTTGTGTGTGTGTGTGTGTGTGTGTGTGTGTATATGGGAGGTGCGTGTATGCGTGTGTGTGATGGACCCAAGTGAGCCAAGCCAGTAAATAATAACCAATCCCAGCTGTACTTTAGGCCCCAGCATTCATTCTGTGAGGAGGGTGTGGTGGTAGTGTGTGTGTGTGTGTGTGTGTGTGTGTGTGTGTGTTGTGAGTTCGCTTTTGCGTGTTGTTAGTGTGTGTTGTTAGTGTGTGTGTGTGTATGTGTGTGTGTTGTGTGTGTGTGTGTGTGTGTGTGTGTGTGTGTGGTGTGTGTGTGTGTGTGTGTGTGTGTGTGTGCGTGTGCGTGTGTGTGCATGTGTGTGTGTGTGTGTGCGTGTGTGCGCATGCTTTCGTGTGTGTTTGCGTGCATATAGCTTTAGTGAATCATAAGTTAGAATATAGAAAACTGGGTCGGAGGGGCCAGGGGTATTTCCTTAAACTAAAGGGCTATGTCCTGATGTCCTGCCAGAACATATTCAACGTTCTACTGGACAATTTTACTCGATGATTACCTAAACTTACTTTACATCGGGGACAAAAGCAGATCTGCAAATGAGAATAAAGCCTTAAAAGCAGCTGTCATGTCTCTACTTACGCCAGGTTGATTAAAATACGTCCCAGGCCCTGAGGTGCCGTCCTCTGCAGACGTGGCAACATGGCTCTATCCTCAAAATGTGGAGGGAGTTTGGCCAGCTTTCGTGGGGGCATTTAAGTATAATTGTATTCTGAATCCTAAGTCTTGAGAAAGTGGTAGATGGATGTAAATAATTCATCCCTCTATCTATTATCTCTCTGGCCCCCACGTGTTATGCACCCAAAAGCAGAGGTACGGTCCTGATAAACTGAACTAAATAGTTTGGTGAGAAGAGAGTAAGCCTGCATCATTCATACTTAAGAGTTATGAAATGTGCTATACACATTCAGTTCAATTTGATATTGATCTGAATATGAAGATGGAGGCTTCCTGTGATGTGGTGATGTGTCATAAAACAGGAAATGGTGAAAACAGGCGCACCATTTCAGACCAATGCACAACATTTAGTTAATAATAGTAATGATAGTACAAAGCACTACCTCGTGATTTAAGCAAAGATAAATCATTTCAAATTATGAATGATTTAAGGAAAAGATCAATCAATTAATCCAACAATCCCCATTTTGAGGTCAGCCATCTCAACCTTCCCTAAAAACATATTTTTCTTGATGTCAGACTCTGAATTAATGATTATATACCTGCCACGAGCAGATCGGTAGAACTTTGAGTACAGAGAGTAAAGGGGCCCCACATCATAGGGTCCTATAAGAGCCACAACCACAGAGCACAATCTGTTCTTTGGGCCCCGAGACCCCCCCCCCCCCCCTCAGCTGGGCTGTGGGGGTGACATGCTGGACCTATTTCAACCCCCTCCTGTACGGGCCTAGCCCCCCACCACCCACCTCACTGTCCTGGTCCACACGCACGTCCCGGGACAGAGCTCTGACGGGAACTTGTTGGGGGGGGGGGGGGGGGCTGGCTGGGGGGTGGGGTGGTGTGGGGGAAGGTGGGGGCGTAACTGGAATGATCCAACGCGGAGGCTGGTGGGGGTGGGGGGGGGGAGGCGGAGTCGATGCGGGTCATTTGGAATTCCGTCTCATTTGTTTTGGAAATGAAAGCAAGAGCGGGCGGAGATCTCCGGCGATTAATGGAGGGGAAAGAGAAGGAAGGAGGGTTTGTCTTTCAGCCCCACTAAGTGTCTGACCTGTACCGGCACCTGGGTCGTCCTACAGGTGCGATGGATTAAAAGGGGGTGCGGCGAAGCGCGCAAGCAAGACGGCGTGAAGAAGACATGCAAATTTGAAGAAAAGAAATGTGGCGTGTCCACGCGCGGGCCTGTCTCGAAAAATCGTGGCTGATAAGTGTTGTGCTCATGTTGAGCGCACATCTGTGTGTGTGTGTGTGTGTGGGTGTGTGTGCGCGTGTATGCGCACGTGTGTGTGTGTGTGTGTGTGTGTGTGTGTGTGTGTGTGTGTGTGTGTGTGTGTGTGTGTGTGTGTGTGTGTGTGTGTGTGTGTGTGTGTGTGTGTGTGTGTGTGTGTGTGTGTGTGTGTGTGGAGGAGAGGGAGACAGCGAAAGCACAGCGGGGCCGTGAAGGGAGACATTCCTTGGATATGTTGGGAGCCGGGGGAGGAGGGGAGGCAGTGGTTAGTTAGTGGTCGGAGACTAAGAGGAGAAATGAATTCCTGTTCCAGGGCTGGTCCTCGGCACATAACCGCAACCATTAGAGCCAGCCAGCCAGCCGAGGAGGCCTGCCGGCCAGTACGCCGAGCAGGGCCGGCCGGCAGGCGAGGCGAGCAGGCCCGCAGCCAGGCAGATAGGCAGGGGGGAGGGAGGGAGGGAGCGGGGGAGGAGGGAGGGAGGAAGGGGGGACTGGGAGGGAGGCGGGGCGGGGGGGGGGACAGGAAGGGAGCGGGGCGGGGGACAGGGAGGGGAGGCAGTGGGGGGGGCAGGGAGGGAGGAGAGACTGGGAGGGAGGCGGGGGGGGGGGACAGGGAGGGAGGCAATGGGAGAAGGAGGGAGGCAGGGGGGAGGGAGGGAGGGAGGGCAGGGGGGGGACAGGGAGAGGGAGGGGGGCAGGGAGGGGGGGGACAGGGAGGG